>MU226963.1:1254392-1301488 GCA_018584345.1 Thuja plicata | reverse complement strand
TTTGTGGAGCTCAAAAATGAAGAAGGACCTTATCCAGTCCTTAGCAATTAGCCTTTCTCTTGTCAAAAGGAGTTTTCATTCAAGTATAATTAGTTTAAGGTTGAGATACAAGAAAAAGTGCTAACAATTCCATTACCTCTTTGATCAATATAATTACTTATACCTTTTCTCCACACTGTTCTTCTTTGTGATGCTTGTCTCAGTGTTCGTCTGTGTCTACAAAATCTAGCTCTTCCTTTAGCTTGTTGATCAGGACTGAAAGAAGACTTTCTTCTCCTTCAGATTATCTTTAGCATCTTTCCTCTTTTCTCTTGTTCACCCCACACACCCCATTCATAATGAATTGGGTTTGTCTCTATATAGACATGATTTCCCCTTTTCTTTGCTTTCTTGATTCTTGGCGTGTTCCACAATTATCGCCAATAGATTTAAAGCAAACTCCTAATTTATCTCAAAGAGATCTTCTTTCCAACTACACAATCAACTTTAAATCAATTACTTATCTCTGGATTTATCTGGATGATTAAAACAATGATAAGAATCCATTATGTCTATCTTTAGCTTCTTGACAGCTAAGTATTTTGTCATTTTCTGAACTCTCTATTCTTTTGGTCAACACTTTAGTTAGTCATCAGTGATAACTGACTGTTTCGTCAGTGTGACTTTAGTTGTCATTGGGATCTCCATCCTTTTCTTCTCCGTCAAGAAACACTAAAATTATTTTTGTCAGGTTAATTTGTGCTTTGCTTGTCAGTCAACACTATAACTCCGCTCATTGGTAATGCTGTGCATTAGCTTGTCGGGTAACACTGTGACTCTACTCTTTTAATCTGACTGTCAGTGTGCACTCCGTTGGTGTATGCAGTCACTTAGTGAATACTTGTCTTGTATGCATTACTGATAGTATAGCCTTGATTCTTCAGTTCTTTGAAGTCTTTGGCAGTATTTCCATGACCATACATATTATATCAAGTTGACATCAATGACAATACAATACATTAACTTATTTAATGCCTTTCATGATCATCAACTTAATATCTTTAAATATTCAATCAGTTACATGTCATCAAGGGCATCAATGGAAGATGAACTTTCTTTAGGTTTGTGCCTCCATGGGTAGATCCAGGTCCATTATTGACTAGAGATCAGTAGAAACAATAGTAGAGGCCATCAAGATAGGTACCGAGTGGAGGAGGTGGACCTCCTAGACAGGATCCTCCTAGTGATACATGTAGGGATTCTGGAAGGGACAAAGATTCCTTGTCATAGTGTCAAAGGGAGCGTGAGAAGCTCAAAGCTCACATCACTACATTGGAAATTTTATTGGAGGATAGGGACAGACAACTAGAGATGATGAGATTTGAGAGAGATGTCCAGGCCCTCACAGCTACTCATCAGGGCCAAAGCGTTGCTTATTACTTTGATTTATATTATGCAACGGTTCTAGAGGCACAACGAGATACTTTATATTCTCGAGTGGCACAATAGTTAGAGGGAACGATACCTCCACCAGCTCATCATGCTCGAGCCAGTGCTTCACCTCCTCCTCCTCCAAATTAGGGAGAGGGTGGTAGTCAGACTTGATACCATTATTTTGATATTTTGAGACATTTTGTATATTGATCCTTCTGAGATCATCCATTGTACTGTATACTTTTATACATTCATATTGGTTTTATCATGATCATACAAATACTATTTTGTAGACTTTTCCACATTTTTGATATGTTCCATCATTGATATATATATCTGAGATAGATTTTTCTGATCTTGATATGTTCATGAGTTCTCTTTCTTGATAGATGTTTTTGATGCAAATATGATTATTTACTTGGTCTTTTGATGAGTTAGAATAGATTCATGAGATGACATCATTTATGCTCTTTGATTTATTACTGATATATAAATGTGTTTGGATGTTTCTAGATGTATATGCAGATGTATGTTTTTGAGATTTTCTTTATGCAAATATATGTATGGATGCACTTGGGATGTAAAAATAAATGCAATGCTTGAATGCTTTGTTTTTGTATTTCTCTTTCTCATTTATGAATGAAAAATATATGTTATGAATATGCAATGACATTAATATTAGTAATATAGACTAAGTAGTTAACTTGGATTTTGGATGAACCAGGACATCATTTTGAGCTCAAGTCCTTATGTTGTTCTTAAAAATGAATCATGCAATTTGTAAATGCATCTACATGCAGAATCTTAGGACTATCACTGATTCGTATACATTGTAGCATTTTTATCATCATTGGGTGTTTTTGTAACGAATATCATCAAAGAGTACAAATGTCACTAATACCTACAAGATATCATGAAAGTATGAATACTATGTGTATTGGATGAAATTTCAAAAATAAACCTAAGCATCAAGGCATATAGGCCAAGATTACTAGTCAGTTATCTCCTTTTTCTTTTAATAATCATCTTCTGTTTGAGTGTAATGTAAGATATGTGACCCACAATGACCTTTGATTTTCATATCCTTGGGTACATAATGTGTCATACACCTTACTTAAACTATGATTTTAGAAATAGACAAGGAAATTGGTTCATCCTCACCATAGTTTACACATAACAAGGATCGAGATATATGAGGCTATCCACTCATGTTGGCAGCTCTTACCATAAACATCCAAGTTAGGTGAATTTTATAGAATCATTGAAAGAATCACCATAAACAGAAAACCAAGAAAATATTATGCTCCCTATCCTTGTGACTCTTTGTCTTTGAATAGATGTCACAAAGTAACTCAGAAGGCATAACAATCATCAATTGATAATAAATAAAAGAGAATTCATAACTGCTTACATGCCCCTAGTTTGAAACATCATTGGAACGTAAAAGAGTCATAATGAAACCAAGATCAGTCTATATGTTTTAAGTAGTATTGAAAAATACCGCTGATTCATTTTTCAAGCACAGTAGAGAATCATCAATCAAAAGTTGGAATCAAGCAATATGTTTTTATGTTTGAGTATATGAGATTAACTTTGTCAGAAATTACAATCCAATGTAGTGTTTAAGAACACTGTTTGATTAAAGTGTTGAGAAACACTAGAGATTAAAGAGTTGAGAAACACTAGTATGATGTCTGTTACATGTAGGTGGTGTTTAAGAAACACCCTTGTTTGTGATAGTGACATTTTCATGCAAGTATTGAGAAATACTATTTTGAGAGGCAAACCATCCTAGATAAGGAACCTAAGAAAACCTAGAAGATGTAGACAAAACATTCTAGCAAAGATGCCCCCAGTGAAAAATGACTATTCGTAAGATGCAAATGCAGACAAATCCTAGGCAAAGATATGAAATTTGTAAGGAAGTCAACCAATAGCATAGGTGCGATCGTGAAGGATTAGTATAAAAAATGCATTGATAGATGGAGCAAAGAGTACAAGTGACACCTATTTTCTAGGTTTTCACCACTCGACAAAGCTTTTTATTTTTGCTACCAAGACACCCATTTGCTAGGTTTTTGCCAAGGCACTTTTCTCTTTTTCAAAATTTTTGTACTTTTTTTTCTTTTTATTTTTTTCTTTTTTTGTTAGTATCAAGGCACCTCTTCAAGGTTTTCACCAAGGATACCTTTTTTCAGGACTTTTTCCACTATTTTTGGATTTCTTCAGGATCAATTTTCTAATTTTTTTGGTATTTTCTGAGAATTATTTCCACTACACGAGCTCTGTCAGCCATATGTCAAGTGTAGAACCACTTCAAGTGTAGAGTATTGATGGGATCATGAAGAACATCTCCCTTAGGTGTAGCTAACTGATAAGATTTAGTCCCAAAAGTTGCATTAATAACAAAATGCCCCAACCAGTTGGGTTCAAACTTTCCTTTTTGTTTTCTATTTGGCTAGTTTTTAGGATTCTTTTTGAGAATGAGATCCCCCAATTGAAATTTTCAAGGTTTTATATTCTTATTGTACCCTTTTAACATTCTTTTCTTGTACACTTTGAGTTGATCGAATGCTTGTTGCATGCGCTCATCAAGTAGTTCTAGTGCATGAACCCTATAGTCAATGCGGTATTGTTCATCTGTAATAAGACCTTGGAGAGAAACTCGCAAACATGGAATTTATACTTTAATGGGTAGCACTGCTTTTGTGCCATAGAATAGAGAAAATGGCATGGCTCCTATTTATGTTTGGATACTTATTCTATAGGCCCATAGTGCCGGATTTAATTATAAATGCCAGTCTCTGCCAGACTTACTCACAATTCTAAGTAAGATTTTTAGAATGTTCTTGTTTGAAACCTCAACTTGTCCATTACCTTGAGGATAATATATTGAAGAACAATACTGAGTGATATGAAACTATGTACAAAGGTCCTTGATATCTTGGTTTTTGTACTGACCCCCATTGTCTGTTACAATAGAAGAGGGTATCCCATACCTAAAAATGATGTAGTTCAAGATGAACATAGAAACCCATTTTTCATTGGATTTTATTAGCAACACAACCTCGACCCACTTAGTGAAATAATTAGTGGTTGTAATGATGTACTTGTGTCCACTTGAAGAATTAGGATAGATCTGTCCAACAAGATCAAAATCCCATTGCTGAAATGGCCAATGTATTATAAAAGGTATGAGTTCTCAGGCTAGAGCATGGATTAGGTTTCCATGTGTTTGAAATTTGTGACATGTTTTAGAAAATTGAACATATTTTTCCATTATAGGCCAATAATAGCCAACTCTTAATAGTTTCTTAGCTAATGAAAAGACATTCGAGTGTGATCGACATACACCTTCGTGAACCTCTTTTAATGCATAGTCAGACTCTTATTTTTCTAAAAACCTAAGAAGCATACCAAAAATACCTTGTCTATATAAGTTAGTAGTGATGAAGACATAAAGAAATTCTATCCTAATTAAAGCTCATTTTTCATTCCTAGATAAGCCATTGGGTAAGGTTTGATGAGTAAGATAAGCAATTGTTTTAGTATATCGGGATTGGTCTTGTGAATTTAAAGCACAAACCACTTGGGATTTAGGTGTATCAATGGCTGGAAAGGATAATTATTCCACCAAGAAGTCATAGAATAATTTATGTTCTTCCAGTTGTAATATGGATGCTAGCATAGCAATAGAATCTGCAACTTTGTTTTCCATTCTTGGTATTTTTTGGAATGTTATGAAGGAAAAGTATTTTTTCAAATATTCAACCAGTTGTTTGTAAGGCATTATTTTCTCATCTTTTGTCTGATAATATCCATTTACTTGGTTGATAATGAGTTAAGAGTCACCATATACATGTAACTCGACAATTTCCATTCGATAGAAAGCTTAAGTCCATTTACCAATGCTTCATATCTTGAGATGTTATTTGTGCATGGAAACAACAGTTTAGATGCCTTGGGTACCTTGTAGCCTTGAGGAGTAATAAATAGAACCCCTACTCCAAATCCTTGTTGTGAGAAAGAACCATCAAAGTACATCTTCCATAGATATTTAGTTAAGTGCATGATGGTTTCATCAGGAAATTCAATTATCAAAGGTGCATCATCTTGCAATGGTGAATCAGCTAGTTGATCTACTAGGACTTGTCCTTTGATAGACCTTCTATCCACATAATCAATATCAAATTCACTTAGAATTAAGACCCATTTTTCTAGTCTTCCTGTAAATTATATTTTACTCAAGAGATATTTGAGAGGATCTATTTTTGTAATAAGTTTCACTGTATGCGAGAGCATGTAGTGTCTCAAATTTTGGGATGCAAAAAAAAACACTATGGAAGATTTTTCAATGATACTATAGTTGAGTTAATAAGACACCAAGGTCCTGTTGATATAATAGATCACTCCTTCCTTTTTTATTTTCATCCTCTTGTGCTTGCAATACTCCAAGTGATGTAGCCGTAGCTGAGATATAGAGTAGTAATGGTTTTCTATGAATAGGAGCCATGAGAATAGGAGGAGTAGCCAAGTAATCTTTTAATTATTTAAAATTTTTTTCACAATGCTCATCCCATTTGAAAGTAACACCTTTATGTAGCAGTTTTGTGAAAGGTTGCACTCTATCGGCTAGTTGGGACATAAATCTCCTAATGGACTAAAGTCTTCCTTGAAGCATCCTCATTTGACTGATATTGCAAGGAGGTGACATTTATAGTATAGATTTTAACTTTTCAGGGTCCACCTCAATTCCTTTAGCGGATACAATAAACCCTAAGAGTTTCCCTGAGTGGACTCCAAATGCACATTTCTTTGGATTAAGCCTTAGTTGAAATTTCTCCATGCAATCTAGTATCTTTCTCAAGTCTTCAATATTAGTTGTTCTTATTTTTGATTTGGCTAATGTATCATCCACATAGTCCTCCATATTTTTGTGTATCATATTGTGGAAGATTATTCTCATATATCTTTGGTATGTAGCACTAGCATTATTTAGTCCAAATGGCATGAGGTTCCAGAAAAATGTTCCCCATGCACATGTAAATGCTATATTTTCTTGGTCTTCAGGAGAAATCTTAATTTGGTTATAGCCTGAGAATTAATCCATAAGAGAATACATCTGATATCCCATTGTGAGATCTATAATCATATTGTTGGAGATTTCATTCTAAGTAGTTGATTGATTGTATGTTTTTCATTGATGACAACATATAATACACAGTAGTAATTCTATATGTACTTATCAGAATGATGATGTGAAGAATTACATGGATAGATACATGTTTTTGACATGTTTATTATGTTATGTTCATACACACAGACCTAGATATGATGTTTCAGTAAAGTTATGCAATTCTGTTATTGGCAGTTACAGTTTTGGAAGTGTAACAGTTTACGGCCGACATATATAACATGTTTATTGAGTTGTGCCTATCTTTAGGATATGCATGTGTATATTCATGGTTAGTTATGAGTTAAATATCTTTGGTTAAACATTCCTATCATATTACATCAAGATCATGTTGCTTGAGTTGATTTGGTGAAGCCGACTCAGTCAAGTATCGCGTCTGTTCAGTTTGACTTAATATTGTTTGCGTGCTTAGTTAAGCTGACTAAGATGTTTTTGAAGTGTTTCTAAGAGCTGAAATGACCTTCTAATTTGGAGAAGATACTTATAGTAGTTCATTTGTGTATGCTAAGTGTGAATCATACTAAAAGAGATAGAAGATGTACAGAGTAGAAGATAAGATGTGGTTCATTCATCAAGAGTCTATGTGAAAAAGAAGTGAAAGATTGTAATACACTGGAACTGATCAAGACAATAGGTCTACTCTATAGTTCATCATCAGATATAGTGCATATCTATTATACAGAAGGTTGTAGCCTTCACCATCAAGCAATGAGCTTTTGGACAGTGAGTCCACCACCCCTAACAGGGTTATTTGTAAAAGACTCCTAACAAGGTCTGACCCTTAACCAGGTCACTATACTTATTGCATTGTAATGTACAACTCCTAACAGGGTTGAAATATCTTCTAACATGGATTAATATAAACAAGTATAGTTTATTGTGGGTGCTAATTCCCATCAGGGTTTTTACCATTTGGTTTCCCCATAATCAAATTGTGTGTTGTGTACTATGTTATCTGATTAAGAATTTACTTTGTTGTATTTTGAAGTTAAGGAAGTAAAAGAACTGAAGTTACTGATAACACCCCCCTCTTAGTTATCCCTTGGGACTATTCTAACAATTGGTATTAGAGCCAAGTGCCTTGGAGAAGAAGCCTAACAACTTAAGGTAGATCAGATGTCTTACTTTAGAAAAGAAAGCCCTAAGTTCGATGGAGAAAATTATCTAGATTGGAAAAACAAAATGATAACACATCTACAATGTGTTGGTTTTGAGATCTTTGAAATTGCCACACAAGAAATTGTAATTCCATCTCTGAAAGACCTTGCAAAGGATGATGCTACTAATAGACAAAAGGAAACATTTACCAGTAATGCAATTGCCAAAGAAGCCCTAGTCAGCGCCTTATCCGACAGTGAATTTTCTGAGATCAAGAAAATTGACAGAGCATATACCATATAGAAGTATTTAGAAGATATGTTTGAAGGAGATATTAAATCAAAGAATGCACGCAGGAAGACATGGAAAAATAAATACAACAGTCTTGAGATGTTACCTAAAGAGAACATTAGAGCCTGCAATCAAAGAATAAATGAAGCAGTCTCTGTAATCAGAAACAATGGTGGAGAAATATCAAAAGAAGATATAATGGACAAGTTGCTAACCACTTTAACATCAGACTGAAAAAAATATTAGTATTCTAGAGGAAACCATGCAATTCTCACAAGATTTTAGGAGAGAGACTTTGATCAGCAAAATATCTGCATTTGAGATATCAAGATTGAAGATTGAACCTAAAAGTGAAACAACTTTCAAAGCGTCAATCCATGGTAAGAAATCCTTACACATCTCCAGTCATAATGAGAAAGAAGAAGTTGATGAAGAATTTGAAGAAATCATTGCTATGATTGCTAGAAAAGGATAGAAAGGAAAAGGAAAATATGAAGGAAACCTTCCATTCAAATGTTTTTCATGTAACAAGATTGGTCACTTTGCATCTAAGTGTCCCAAAAGAGTCAAGAAGTTCAGATCTGATTACAAACCCAAATATAAGAAGGAATGTTATCATGCTAAAGAAGGTGTAACCAATGAAGATTCAGGAGAAGGTGAAATTGGATTCATTTCCCTTAGAGACATGGAAAGGTTGCTTGAGGAAATGGACATTGCAAATGAAAAGGAAGAACAAGAGCTAGCCCAAATTTTCAAAGCAGACATCAGAACTGATTGGGTCATTGATAGTGGATGCTCTCATCATATGATAAGTGATAAAGATAGATTTGTTCATCTAGACAAATACAAAGGTGGTATGGTTAGATTTGGAGATAACACTCCTAAACCTATCATACAGATAGGTTCTATCACTTTGGATGGAAAGAAAAATACTGATGATGTTCTATATGTTGATGGATTACATCATAACTTGCTAAGTGTTGGACAACTACTTGACAAAGGCTGTCATTTGGAGTTCAAAGACAACAAGTGCATCATTAACAACAAGGATGGAGACATGATTGCATCAGGATCCAAAAAAAAAGTTAATGTTTTTCAGCTTAATTCTGATGTAAGTTTTTTTGTTGCAAAGGTGGATGACAGTTGGTTATGGCACAAGAGACTTTGTCATATCAATTTTGATAATATAGTAAAGATCAACAATGTTAAGGCAGTCAGAGACCTTGCTAGTATTTCAAGACTTGTTGACACTATATGTAGGGAATGTGTTATGGGAAAGCATGTAAGGAGTTCCTTTAGAAGCAAGCAGAACTCAGTTGAGAACAAATTGAACCTAGTGCATACAGATTTGTGTGGTCCTACCCAAACAAGATCATACTACGGAGAAAGGTATTTTGTTTTTTTTGTTGATGATTTTTCTAGGATGATGTGGGTTGTATTCTTAAAGTAGAAGTCTGAAGCCTTTGAAAAGTTAAAAATATTCAAATCTAAGGTTGAGAATGGATCCAGATTAAAACTAAAATGTCTGAGATTAGATAAAGGAGGAGAGTTCACCTCTAATCAGTTTTATGACTATTGTGAAGAACATAGAATTAAAAAACAGTTAAGTGCACCTAGAACCCCTCAGCAGAATGGGATAGTAGAAAGGAGGAACAAGATCATACTTGATACAATGCACACCATGATGATTGAAGGAAAAGTGGCGCACACATATTGGAGAGATGCAGTGAATACAATAGTCTATACTATCAACAGAACTCAATTAAGGCCAGGTGCAGATAAGACACCCTATGAACTTTGGTTTGGAAGTGTACCTACAGTAAAATATTTTAGAATCTTTGGCAACAAGTGCTACATCAAGAGAGATGATGGTGTTGGTAAGTTTGATGCTAGAAGTGATGAAGGTATTTTCCTTGGTTACTCTACAAAAATAAAAGCATATAGATGTTTCAATTTAATACTGAAAAAGATAATTGAAAGTACTCATGTAAAAATTGATGAGAAGTTTATGATTCAGGAAAGATACTATGAATATGCACCTATGATTGAAGATGAACCCAGGCCTAGCAGCAAAGATACTATTATTGAAGAAATGTTTGATTGCATTGATGTCTCATGCAATGGCCTTGAATCAAGCATAGAAGAATCACATATTATAGAAGAAGAAGACACACCCAAAGTTCCAAAATTCACATCTAGATACCACTCTAAAGATGATATCATTGGAGATCAGAGCAACATCATTTTGACCAGATCTAAAGAAAAAATTCTAGCAATGGATGAAGAGGTATGTTTACTTTCACAGATTGAACCTTTAAGTGTTGAAGATGCTTGTAATGATTCTGATTGGAAGAATGCAATGAAAGAAGAATTAGATTAGATAATCAAAAATGATACATGGGAATCAGTCCCTAGACCCAATGACAAAAATATGATTGGAATAAAGTGGGTATTCAGAAACAAGATGAATGAAGATGGTATAGTAGTAAGAAAAAAAGCTAGATTGGTATGTAAAGGATATGCGTAGAGAGAAGGAATAGACTACACTAATAATTTTTCCCCAGTGAGCAGATTAGAAGCCATTAAGTTGTTTTTGGCATACGCAACATTCAAAGACTTTAAAGTTTATCAAATGGATGTAAAATCAACTTTTTTGAATGGTGACTTGAATGAAGAAGTTTACATAGAACAACCTGAAGGATTTAATCTTTTAGATAAACCAGACATGGTATGCAGATTGAAGAAAGCACTCTATGGTCTTAAATAGGCCCCAAGAGCTTGGTATGAGAGACTTGATGATTATCTTACCAAGATTGGATTCAAGAAAGGAGCAGCATATTATAACCTATTCACAAGAGAAACATCAGATGGATTATTATTAGTTTCTATATTTGTTTATGACATTATCTTTGGGGGTAATGACAAGCTCAGTAAAGTATTTGCAAAAGAAATGCATAATGAATTTGAAATGAGTATGATTGGTCCTATAAAATACTTTTTGGGACTGAATGTAAAGCAAATAGATAAAGGTATATTCATTAATCAGTCTAAATATGTGAAGGAAATACTGAAGACTTTTCAAATGGATGATTGTAAGCTAGTATGTACTCCCATGATAACAGGGAGCAAGCTTTCAAAATATGATGACTCCACAGCAGTTGATAAGACATTGTACAAATCTATGATTGGTAAACTCATTTATCTAATTCAATCTAGACCTAACATATCTAATGCAGTTGGCATTGTTGGAAGATTTGTAGCTAAACCCAAGAAAAATCACCTAATAGAAATCAAGAGGATATTCATATATATAAAGGGAACTATAGACTATGGTTTATGGTATCCAAAATCAAAGAATGTACAACTTCATGTGTATACAAATGTAGATTCGACAGGTTGTGTTGATGACAGGAAGAGCACTTTAGGAGGAGCAGTATTTATTGGAAACAAGTTGGTTTCTTGGATAAGCAAGAAGCCAAACTGTATTTCTCAGTCAACAATAGAAGTTGAATATGTTGCAGTAGCACTGAATTGTTCAACCATGGTTTGGATCAAGAAGATAGTTAAAGACTTTGACATTCAGGTTTATTATCCTATTGTTATTCATTGTGACAATGCTAGCACTATCAACATGTCTAAGAACCCTGTGATGCACACAAAGAAAAAACACATAGAGATCAAGTACCATTTCTTAAGAGAAAGGGTTGCAGACAAAGAAGTTAAATTGGACTATGTGAGCACCAAAGAATAGTTGGCAGATATTTTCACAAAGCCCTTATCAAAGGATACTTTTGAGTATCTCAGGGAGAAGTTGGGAGTCAGTCCCTCTCCTGAGTCTGTTTACAAGAAGTAGCAAGAACATCAGTCATTAAGTGACTGATGAATGGTTGACTACTCTACTTCTGGAGTAGTACATGTACCTAAAGATCTATGGCACCCTTTGCCATTGATGTCAAAGGGGGAGTATATAGTAAGGGGGAGCATATACTCCGGGGGAGTATATACATGGAACAAAAACACAGTCAGAGGAACTATAGTAGTTTAGAGAAATCTTTTGATGAGGATATTGAGAAGATTGTAAAAGAAAGAGGACACCATGAACAAAGGATTTTTTAGATATCATATGTTGACATCAATGTCAAAGGGGGAGATTGTTGGAGATTTGATTCTGAGCAGTTGATTGATTGTATGTTTGTCATTGATGACAACATATAATACATAGTAGTAATTCTATATGTACTTATCAGAATGATGATGTGAAGACTTGCGTGGATAGATACATGTTGTTGACATGTTTAATATGTTATGTTCATACACGTAGAACCATATATGATGTTTTAGTACAGTTATGCAATTATGTTATTGGAAGTTAAAGTTCTGGAAGTGTAACAGTTTAGGGCCGACGTATATAACGTGTTTCTTGAGTTGCACCTATCTTCAAGATATGCATGTGTATATTCATAGTTAGTTATGATTTAACTATCTTTGGTTAAACACACCTATCATATTACATCAAGATCGTGTTGCTTAAGTTGATTTGGTGAAGCCGACTTAGTGAAGCGTCGCGTCTGTTCAGTTTGACTTGCATAGAATTAATATTGTTTGTGTTTTTAGTTAAGCTAACTAAGATGTTGTTGAAGTGTTTCTAAGAGCCGAAATGACCTTATAATTTGAGAAGATACTTATAGTAATTCATTTGTGTACGCTAAGTGTGAATGATACTAAAAGAGATAGAAGATGTATAGAGAAAAAGATAAGATGTGGTTCATTCATCAAGAGTCTATGTGAAGAAGAAGTGAAATATTGTAATACACTGGAACTGATCAAGACAATAGGTCTACTCTACAGTTCATCATCAGATATAGTGCATATCTGTTATACAAAAGGTTGTAACCTTCACCATCAAGCAGTGAGCTTTTGGACAATGAGTCCACCACCCCTAAAAGGGTTATTTGTAAAAGACTCCTAACAGGGTTCGACCCTTAACCAGTTCACTATACTTATTGCATTGTAATGTACAACTCCTAACAGGGTTGAAATATATTCTAACAGGGATTGTTATAAATAAGTATAGTTTATTATGGGTGCTAATTCCCACTGGGGTTTTTACCATTTGGTTTCCCTGTAATCAAATTGTGTGTTGTGTACTGTGTTATCTGATTAAGCATTTACTTTTTTGTATTCTTAAGTTAAGGAAGTAAAAGTACTAAAGTTACTGATAACTGATTCACCCCCTCTCTTAGTTATCCCTTGGGACTATTCTAACACATATCAATATTTGGCAATGAGAAATCATCTTTAGGAAAATATTTGTTTAGGTCTCTAAAGTCCGTGCAGATCCTAATAGACTAATATTCTTTAGAAACTGGTACCACATTAGAAATCCATCCTGCATAAACAATGACTCTTATGACTATAGCTTTTAATAGTTTTTCCAGCTCTTTTTTCACTAATAACGCCACAAGTGGATGCATCTTCCTTAATTTTTGTTTCATAGGTTTCATTCTAGGAGCTATAGATAATGATGAACTATAACTAATTGAATATTTGAAGATGTTAAGTTGATGATCACCAAGATGGAGAAAGTTAATGCAAGACATTAAATTAGTTAATGTGTTGTATTGTATTGTCATTGATGTCAACTTGATATAATCTGATTGGTTATATATACATAGTGTCAAAGAATTCAAAGAATCAAAGAGATAAAGGTTATGTTATTAGTAATGCATAAAATTTTAGTATTCACCAAAGGATAACAAATACCGATGGACAGTGCACACTGACAGATAGAGAACCCCAAGAGAAGAGTCACAGTGATACCCAAGAAAGATACCGAAGCAAGTATTACAGAGAAGAACTTAAGTGATACCTGAGTAGAACTTAATTTTATAGTGTTTCCCAATGGACAGACAACCTTGATGGATAGAGATGCCCAAGGACAACTGAAGTCAAGACTGAGCAAACAAGGAGTTAAACACTAATAAGAAATTAAGTTCATAAATGACAAAAGACTTAGCTGGTAGGAGCTGAATATGGAGTTAATTGGTTGATTACATTGTTTTCATCAACCAGTTAAAAGCTACAAAAACGCTAGAGATTAAAGCTACTTTTATTCCAGTTGTCAAGGAGAAATCTGTGGGATAAAACTAAAGAAAGCTTTAAAGCAAGAATGGTGAGATTTGTAGATCACGTCAAGAAAAAGAAAGACAATGACTTAGAAATGGTGAAATCATATCTATAAGAGAGATAAGATAATTCATTGTAAATTAGGGAAAGAGCATAGAAAAGGATGCTGAAGAGAATATTGGTGAAGATAAAGAGTCTTCATATAGTCCTGATCAAACAAGCTGAAGAACAGAGCTAAAGATTTCCGTGGACACCTGAGCAACAAAGAAGCAACAACATCACCGAGAAAAAATAAGTGGAGAAAAGTAACATAAAAGAAACATTGATCAGAAAGGTATTATGAGATTATAATAGATCTGAACATTAGCAAGTTTAAGTTGTATATTGTTATGCCCTTCATACCCATCCTCACATTTTGTGTGCAAAATGTTGGGTCCCGTCTTTTCACTTTGGCTCTTTCCTTGTCTTTTGTTTTTCTTTGTTTCCTTCTCCAGGATTTCCCTCCCCCGGGGGGGGGGGTTGTTTTCTTTCTGATTTTGTCTTTCGTGCCTCTAGGACCTGGTCCCAGAGTTTGTTGTTCTTTCTAGAGCCAGATTCTAGACTCTAAGATTCTCCACCATGATGTCCTCTCCTTGTCAGAAGGTATGGTGGCATGGAATCCCCAGGCCTAGAGTCCAGAGGTTGGTCTATTTCAGAGTTTGCAGAAATGAGTATCTAGCTTTTACCTTGGGTATAAATAGAAATTACACATCACTTTTATAGTTACCGTGATTAAACACTTGTACATCCAGAGTGAATCAAAGTGAATTAAAACAATTTCAAAATGCTTTTGCTCCAGTGTTTAGTGGCTATTAACCAGTGATTTGGAAATGATTATTCGTGGTAATCCCTGGGTTTAGCTCGTTGAAAGGTGCCTCTCATTCCTACCCTTTTTGTTGTGTTCGTCTTCCAGGTTTGTTCTCTAGTTTCTGCCCTTGTCTTTTCTGGTTTTGGTTTTGTTATGTTCTTTTTGGTTTTGTTTCTGCTCAGTATTTCTAGTTTGCCTTCTATGTTCTGCATTTTTGGTCAACCTCTCATTGGTGGGTTGGCTCTGTCAGAGGGATTGTCCACCCTCTGCACAGTTTTAGATTAGTGTTCATAATGTACATCATCTTAGGTTAGCTCATGTAAATATGTATAGTTGTGTAAAGCCTATGAAAAGCTTGTGGGTGCTATACATTTTGTGTATATGTGTTTTGGCCTTTGGCCCTCTATCTTTTTATGTATATATCCTTTGGCTCTGCTGTGCATTGGTTGTATATTTCATGTATATTCTTCTAGTTTTGCATCGATCTCACCGTGATTTGTCTGTATTTCATTTGAGTTTGTGAGCTCACCCCACGGTGGAATACCACCTAGTTGGAACTCGGTTCTATGCTGGTTTCAACCATGGCAATTTTCTCTCTCTGCCGTCAAGTAGCCTTTATGGCAAATTTATGTCCCATATGTGCATTCAAGACTGCCCAGGTGGCTTTCACTTTGCGCATGTTCAGACAGTTGGTGTTGTCATCACCATGACTTGCTATTTATTGCATAGCCATGTGACACCCACATGGGCCTGACAAATCACTTTGCGGTCACATCTCCCAATGGTTAGTTTTCTAGACTTCGGGTCCTACGCCCTCACCCTACTCATATATTACTTTCATCAAATATGTTGATTCCCCCATGCTAGGATTATGGTTGAATCCCTGAGTCTACTTCATACGCATATCTTTCCAAATTTTGATCTAAAATAACTTTTCAGGTGAAGTGCGCAATGCAATGGTAAGTTCTTCAGAGTCTGGAGTAGCATTTTTATCTTATAAAGATCCTAACAATCACCTTACCTTGCAGGTTTTCAAACATCACACTTTCACTATGTCAGAGGCTTTCGCATCCTCACCACCTGGGAGCCCAAAGCTCCCCTCCATGATAGTCACCAGGGTAGCCGTTAGGTCAAAGATTGAGAGGTCCTTGGAAAAACTTCCCCTCAACATGAAATATTTGAAAGACAATGTTGTTACAGAATCGAAGACCGAATCCTAGGTTCAGTTGGTCACTCACACCAGCGTCAAAATGTGGTCATAAATGTAGGCCTTGGTTAAAATGATGTTCATTTAAGGGAAATTTGGGGACAAATTGGCCATTAATGTGAATAGACAAGATGGCTCTCCCTCCAATAAATTAAAATGCTTAGGAGGGGCCAACTATTGAAGCTATCACTCATGACATGGTCGAGTGTAGCCATGCTTATTTCAAAAAGGTATGCCCCGGGAGTACACATCGAGCCGGCCCGGTAGTGCTAAGATTAACCCCCGGGGCTGGAACCTCTTCACAGGGAGAAGATAAAGGAAAAAGAATAATGGGGACCCCGTCACAAACCCCATCTGCGGCCCCCATAAAAGAGAAGATGCAACAAATGCTGGTGGTCTCCTAGTAGATGAAGGAGAAACTAATCACAAGGTTGGCCACCCCGATCCTCATGACCGGGCCCGTTCATCCCCCCTCTTCCCCTTCACTAGCCACATTAATGGTTTGAGCAATAAGAACCAAAGTGAAAGAGGAGCAGGAAAATATAATGGATGTAGGGCCTCCTTTGGTGACCAGGCAAAAGAAGAAGCTCAATCCTAAGCCAAGGGTGGATCCAGAACTTGGGATGCCAAGCATCCTGAAAGTTCAAATTCTTTCTTCTAACTCTTTGGAGCCAGACAAAGAACCTAAAATTATCCCGAAGGACTCCCCTCCATGGGATGAGTTTGATGATTTATTTACAACTGATGAATTTGGAACTTTGTAGGCAAGTATTGAGAAATCAATGGAAGAGATCACCGTGCAAGAAGTCCGAGAGCACAAACCTACACAAGAGAAGGAAGCCTGGGAAAAATAAGAAAAGGGGCAAGAATAGGTGAAGATTTTTGAAGCCCAAAAAATACAGGTTGAAGAGGCCTTGGAAGGGAGGCAGACGCCTGATGAACAGATGACATCAGTTGGGGAAACTGGACCCACAGGAACAACCGTGACCCCAACTTTCATGTTCCATAAACTGCCACCAAAGGTATCATTTAGGGAGGTAATTACAATGGCCCAAACTCTAAATCTTGGCCCACTACCTCCACCACCCCTAGAGGATGCACCAGTTGAAGAAAGAATCCCAGCAGTAGAGGCTGATAAAAAGCAGCAGTAGGATGAAGAAGAGAACCCCATGGCCAAAAATGATGATCCTAATATTGCTAAGAATGTAGACATCGGGGTGAAAGACACAGATACATCCAGAGTAAATATTGGTGGTGTGTCCGCAGATGCGAAAAAAGAGTCAAAAAGGACTCAGAATGTCAAAGGGGCCCAACCAAACCTTGGGGAGAAATCACAAGAGAAAATTTTGGCTGCAAAGCCACCCCTACCACCACAATGGTTGGTGGAATCTTGAAAGAGGAAGACCCTAGAAACACCCAAGGCCCATCTCTCCATCACAGAGATGATGGCGCAGGCACAGAACCCACCAAAGGCTAAGAAAGCTCAGACAATCCATACTCTTCAGACTGGGCTGGGTAGAGATATAGTCATGGTGATCATGACACCTTCCCTAGATGTGGATGAAGCAATGGCTAAGGCTGGAGATTACAATGTCACAGAGGTGTCAATGGGGAAGAGAGGAAAATAGGGTAAGTTAGACCTACTAAAAGAAGCAGCCAAGGCAGTAGAGGCTCGCTATGAGAAAGAGGCCTAGAAATTTAGGGCAGAGAAGGAGAAAATGCAAATATTTTGGGGCTACTAACAGAGCTAGCCCAGCCTATTAGTGTCAATCCCCTAGGTGCCCCCACATCTGATGTACTACTTCCACAGGGTGACATAGATTCATTACAGATGATGAAAATAAATGCCCAGGCGGTTGATGTAAATAAATGCCCAGGTGGTCGATGAATGGGTTACCTTACAAGTAGGAAACATCTGGCATTTATTAGTGTCCACACTCCTAGATTTATATGCAGCTAACCATGTCTTACACCAGGTCAAAACTACCATCTCCATCTGGGACAGAGATATTGAAAACTATGAGGCATGGAAGGTTGAGTTGGAAGAACTCCTTGGCGTTGGGGAGGAGATTGGCTTCGAGTCTGGGATTTTGGGAGAGGAGTCATTTGATTTCATAAGGACCCAGCACTCCAGACTTGACCTCACATTGGGGGTAATCAAGAAAATGGTAGGGACCCTGCATGATAAGGCAAATGTAGTCCAATATTCTTTCAATTTGTACAAGTATTTTATTTTGAAGATATCTGGAAATGATCCATTTAGCACCGACACATGCACTCTAGAGGAGTATGTTTTGGGGAAGTTTGATGAATTAATGGAATCAAGATACCAATCCTCAGAGGGGATAGAAAGAGAAAAGATGATGCGAATAACTCACATGGTTCTCAGAGGTCACGACATGACAAAAATGATCAAAGAATTTAAGGAAAATGTTCTGGACCTGGGTGAGCAGTTTAAGGTGGCCAAGTACAATAGGGCCGACCTTAAAGACATCGATGAAGATGGGATCTCCCATCTCCTCCTAACTTTCAATAAAAGAAAACAACAATAAAGTCCTTTGGATTATGGAGATGATCAATCAGGAAATGTAATTTTTATATTCATTTATTCTTTGGGGGGTATGTTCCTAGATCCTTGAATTTTGGATCCAGTTGACTTTGTATTCTTTAAGTGACCCATGTCCCAGTTCTCAAGGCCAACTGATCACTTTCAAGGTAGTTAATAAAGGTTTTCAGAAGTAGATAACCAGAACAAGGCACGTCGGCTTGATAGAGAGGTTTCTGATAGATGGTCTACCCAAGGTGCTGTTTCAACGTTACATCTGGCACATTGGAGATAGGGCACCAATTTCCCATTTATGAGGCATTTAGCCTCAATCCCTAGGGGATCAAATTTCTTCTCATCTCCTACCAACTCTCTTCTTGAAACTGATTCTTCCACTCCTCTCTTCTTTTCTTATTCCTCTGACATGTCAGACCTTCTCCGTCTTGAGGTCTTTTGTAGCATGGCGCAGGTAGTACTGGCCATCAAAAAATAGTATTATATTATAAGGTGTAAAATAAGTTAAGTTAAGTTTTAGGTCAAATGATGTGTATAAATAATAAGTCCAGCCTCATTCCAAGGGTCGGAAAAATTGATGATTTTGCAGTCCATAGTTAATAGCAATTTGGTTTTCTCAGTTCTTATTTACAGAGCTCAATGCTCCATGGTTTCTAAGCTTTCAGTAGTTAAATTCTCCCTTGGAGCCACCATTGTAACACAAACCAGTGCTTGCTGGAATATATGTTAATGAAGAAGGAAGAGTTCTATCAATGAAGTTGTTGGCATTCTGATCTCTGGTTAACGGTATTTTATGCTTTGCATTCTTTATGTCCTTTTCTCTAATACTTCAAGTAGATTAACGACCTCATTTTCCTTCGCTATTGATTATATATGAGCTGATGGTTCTGTATTTCTTCAGTATTTAGTGTAGCATGTTAAAGCATTATCAATGTTTTGTATAACTATAGGTAGATGAAATACTTCTAACTCTACAACCTCTTTTGAAGTTTATTTGTTAAGTGTGCGCTTACAAGAAACCCCACTTACTTGAATCCCCGAAGAATATGGGTTAAGATAACTAGCTATCCACCTCAAACAAAATAGTCACATTTCCCAACAGAGCCCCTCACTATTGAGATTCGAATGTCACGTGCTTGGATGCCTGGGGAATCTCATTTCCCTGGACAACCTTTACAGGCAAAGTTGGCTGGTACCCCGGTATCTGATGATAGCTTACCTCTGTTGGCGGACCCGGTCACAAAGTCCCGTCAACAGAAACTAGTGCTAGAAGGAGGGCATAAACTCATCCCCTTTGAGGATTTAGATTTTACACTGCCCGAGGGTTCCCCAAGCCATAGTTTTAGGAGTCAAGCCTTCAAAGGGATTGGATCATTTTCACCAGAAAGATTCAAAAGAGTCCTTAGATCAACCCCCAATCTTGAAAGGTTTTTCGAACTCAAGCCTCCCACTCAAAAGAAACAAACCTCGAAAGCCAAGTCCTCCACCATTGTCTAGGGATATAGCATACCACAGAATACCCAAGTCCCCTAGATGACCCTAGGAACTAGCACTCAGCCTAGTCAAAATCCAACACCCTCAATGGCTACGTATTTTGGAAATAATGGGTCCCCAATGGGAAAGTTTCTGGGTGTAGCCAATGATTTGCCTTCGCATCCAGAAAAGATTTGTGCTTGATATGAGCACTTAGTCTCATGAACCGCAGAAGAGCATCTGCAGGCATACAAAGATGCCATGAATTGACACTGGATCCAACATCAAGATTTTGTGACCCAAATGTTCCCTCTATCCCTGGGACAGAATGAACTAAACTGGTACCTTAACCTTCCTACCAATTCCATCAACAATTGGCAAGACATGGAGGACGCCTTCCTGGCTGCCTTCTACATACACGTGGACCCAGCGTGGTTCTACATCAAGTTCATTTGTATCAGGAAGGAACCAAATGAAGCCCTTACAACATTCAACTATCGGTTCTAACGTGCCTTGAAGTGGTGCATGGGTCCCTTCATCCCATCCGTGGATGTAACTATTCAGACCTATCTCAACGCAATGGACCCCTTCATTGCCACTCTTCTCTAGAGAACAACCACCCCCGGCGATAGGGATAGTTTGTGAAGGTGTACAACCTAGCCTTAGAATTGTCTCGTGGTCTTAACAAATCCCTGGGTAGGATTGGGAAGAGCATTCCATTTAACATGATACCTGGCAGAACTTCTTATGTCAGAGGATATAACCCCAATCAAGCAATGGGTGGCCCTGCGATGGCCATGAATCCCCCACCACCACTGATAGACCAGCAGGCCTGGTACGTATATCCATCTCAGACCCAGACAACATTGGGTCTAGAATCTTTCCCCTAGAACTAGCCATAGAAAATGCAACAACCACAAACACAAATTCCCAGAGTTCCTTTCTTCCAATCATTCGTGGCTGGGGGATTGCCACCCTTGACTCCAGTGAATCCTGCCGCTTTCCCAGGGAACCAAAAACAAAAGCCATCACACTATGACATGAACACCTAGTTGACCGCCGAGGTTGAATCCCTTCAGCAAATGTTGTCCACACTGACTGTGGGAATGGGTCAACTGAAGGCAAGGTCCTACACACCCAAGAATTCCAATTCTTAGAGAGGGAACATTTTCTCCGGCCAACGAAACAACAATACCAGAGAAAGAACCTACAACGGGCCTCAACCCAACTAACAACAATAGAATAACAACGCCAATGCCAGAGGTCCACCTCTAAACCAAAACACCAATCAGGGTGGCGTTGGACCATCCCATTTCACGCCAGTTGTAGACTTCCAGCCCATGACCAACTGATGTAGATTGCATGACACATGCTCTCACAATGAGGTAAAATGTACCACACTGGAGAAAGTCATCATGATTTCCCAACTAGACAGACAATAAGCTTCTGATCCTACTCCCCCAGAACCTCCTATGCAAGAGCCCACTCATGGTGCATTCACCTATGAGACCATCTTCTTTGGGACTACCACAAAAGGCAAAGAGGAAACCGAATTCTTGGGGTTCTTTGATGAATCTATCGCAGCCTTTGAGGCCAATGCCTTCACTAACCCACAAAATCAATACAACACTCAAAGTTAGGTTGGTAAATCACTACAACACAACTGATCGGTTTGCCCCTCCAAAAGGCCCTGGCTCTAACCAAGCTAAGGACCTAGCCGAGGGAAGCCACCAATTCCTGGGAGGAAGATTTGACATCATGAAGGCATTAGAACAAACCACCACCTCCATGACCATGATGGAGGTTTAACTAAACTATCCTAAGTAGAAGAAGTCCCTTCTGAAGCACTTGGGAAACCTGGAAGCCATCAATCGCCCACCCAAGACTGTCTCTTTTGAAGATGCCAACGTGACTGTCTTCCAGGGAAACATTGAAGATCCTCCCTTCCTACTAGGCTTTAACATACAAGGGAAGAGCATACACAATTTCCTAGTAGATTCTGGGGCTTCAGGAAACATCATGCCTTTATCCATATGCCATAAGCTTGGATACCGACCCATCCTATCTAACGGTGCAGTAATCCAACTGGATAAAACTATTGTAAAAATGGTGGGTGGACTAAAGAATATCCAGATTCAACTCATACATGACTCTAAGATAGCCATTATAATTGACATCCAGGTGGTGGACATCCCAGAGACTTATGGGATGTTATTAAGTTAGAATTGGTCCAAGTCCCTGAATGGATACTTCTCGACTGACTTATCCCACATATGGCTCCCCTGGGAAGGTGAATCTAACAAGATCTAGATTGAAAGTGAGCCTCGAATGAGACAACCCCTCACCAAAGTTGGGAGGGTGAATGAGGTCCTAGTCTTTGAGACTTCCCCCAGGGTGTACCAACCCCTTGAGATCCTCATGTTTGATTTCACCCCCAGGGAGGATCCCATAGTTTTGCAAAGAACCCAGGACCTGGAATAAAAATTGAGTGTTGAGGTTAACTCTCAGGGTGCCACAGAAACCCCCACCACACTCTTGTCTGGCACTTGGTGCTGGGTGCATTACCAAAAAAATTTAGTTAGAGTGTGAACCATGCTTGGCCACTGTCACCCAACATATCAATGCCCTCCAAGAGAGAGAACACACACCTGACTCCCCGGGACCCAGTGCTCCTAATGAGAGTTCCTTTTTGGTGCCACATGTTTAGGGATCCTAATTAGAAATCCCTCTGGAGACAAAGCTTACTCATGTACAATCAACACCAGAGGAAAATCCTCCCAACCCTCCCAAAAATAATCCAAAACTCACTTCATCTCCCCAACCCCAAAAAGCAAATGATGACCTGTGGACCCTTAAGTTTGATAGGTCCCAATCCAAACAGGGCTATGGGGCCAGAGTGGAATTAATCAACCCACGAGAAAAATCCTTCCTTGCATCCTATAGGCTATAGCTCAACTACATGAATAACATCATGGAGTATGAGGCTTTGGTCCTTGGACTCCTATTTGCACTAAGGAAAGGAATCACTCACCTCCGAGCCCTACGTGGTTTGGAGCTGATTGTTAAGAAGGTCTGGAGTCAATACACTTATCATGATAAGAGGTTGGCTGTATACCGCAATTAGGCATGGAGCCTTATTGAGGATTTTTATGCCTTTGGCATTGATCTTATTCCCCAGAGACAGAACTATGTCCCGGATGCCCTTACTGTTTCTTCCAGCACACTTGAGCCCATGGCTGGCTTGCGACTCTAGAGATTTTCTATTGAGATGATCTCCACCACATCCATTCTAGATAATGTCACCCATTTTCAGGTCTTTGAGGATGATCAGCACATCCTAGCCTTCATGGCCAATGTTGGTGTCTTTGAGGACCAGATAGTGGAAGAGAGAGATCATGATGATAATATGTAGGGTGATGAATATGATGGGATCATGGACCTACCAACCAATACCATTCTGAAAGGGATGGTCACACTTGAATGAATCTTTGACTTGGACCCTCGGGGCCGGGAGAAGATATCATCCTCCTTTGAGGGAGAAAAATTTGAGAAAGTGAACATCGGCCAGCCTGGTGAAGAGAAAATGATACACATTGGCACCTCTTTCTCCCCTGAGGAGAAGGAGAATATTCTCGTGGTTCTCTAAGAATACATAGATGTAATTGCCTATGGGTATGAGGACTTGAAAACCTATGATACCTCCATCATGACTCATTCCATCCCACTCAAACCTGATGCTAAGCCTTTCTGGCAAAAGAAATGATTGGTCAACCCACTGATCGAGCCTTTGATTTACCAGGAGGTTCAAAAACTATTGTCAGCCCAGATAATCTTTCCAATCTGGCACACTATGTGGGTTGCCAACCTAGTCCATGTAAGGAAGAAAAGTGGTGAGATTTGCCTTTGCGTGGATTTCCAAAATTTGAACAAAGCCTCCAAGAAAGACAATCACCCTCTCCCCTTGCTAGATGAGGTATTACAAATCATGAATGGATCACAAATGATGTATTTCTTAGATGGGTACTCTGAATATAACTAGGTCATGGTTAAATTTGAAGATAGAGAAAAAACCGTGTTTACCACCAAGTGGGGAATGTTTGCCTACTAGAGAATGCCCTTTGGCCTGATTAACGTAGGGGCTACATTTCAAAAGGCCATGGACATCACATTTGAGGGCCTTGTGAACCGGTGTATAATCATCTACATGGATGATTTGACCATCTTTTCCTGGGACAGGCGTGATCATTCCGCCCACCTCGCCCTGATTTGTGAGAGATATCGCCGGTATGAAATATCCCTCAACCCTAAGAAATGAATATTTAGGGTCACTGAAGGGAAGTTTCTCAGGCATATCATCTTTGAGAAGGGTATATCCATTGACCCTGAGAGATTTGAAGCACTGCTAAACCTACAAATGCCCAGTAGCAAGAAAAAAATGAGGTCTTTCTTTGGAAAGATCAATTTTGTCCAGTGATTCATCACTGGATTCACTGAGATCGTAAGGCCACTCAACGAAATGATGAAGAAAGATATCAAAATTGAGTGGAGTCCTAAAGTAAAGTAGGCATTCACCTAGATTAAACAAATGATAACGGAGGCACTGACTCTGGCTAGCCCAGACTACTCCCTCCCATTCCACATTTATTCCTTTTCTTCACTGCATTCTGCCACGACAGTATTGACCCAAAAGGTTGAAGGGAAAGAATGAACAATAGCTTTCATGAGCTCCCCCTTCAAGAATGCCAAAGTTTGGTATTCACCCTTAGAAAAGTAGGCTTTTTCTCTTGTTCACACCGTGAAGAAATTCTGGCATTTTATTCTCCAAAGCAAGGTGCATGCTATCATCCCGGACCAGGTGGTGAAATCTCTGTTGATGCATTGTGAGTTGGGTGAGAGATGGGGGAAATGGATGTCCATCCTCCAGGAATAAGATTTAGAAATACAACCCTTGAAAATAGTCCAAGGCCAGGGACTATGTAGAGCGATGGCAGAAGAGACTCCCCACATTAAATGTCAGACATACATGGTGGAGTCCATCACTTAGGACCCATGGTACATAGACCTGGTGTACTTGTTGTTGAATAAAAGATGCCTAGATGGATTTCCTCCAAACAAACATCATGCCCTATGGTTGAAAAGTGCACACTTTATGATAAAAAATGCCACATATTTTTGCAGGAACTATGAAGGAGTGTACCTTTGGTGCATTGATAGGGTTCAAGCTGCAAAAATAATCAAATAATTTCAAGGGCATCTCAGAACCGGGCATGGCTTAGCTGATGCCACTGCCCATCAGATTCTCTAGGCTAGATACTATTGGCCCTGTATCTTTGAATATGTCTACACTCACGTTAGGAAATGCCATACTTGTCAAATCGTGACACATCATGAGCAGAACCCGGCCATGCCTTTGCAGCTAGTTTTTGAAGCTAGACCCTTTGCCCAATGGGTATTTGACTTTATCGGGGAAATCAAACCCAACTCATCTTCCAACCACTAATACATCCTAATCACTACTGATTATTGCACCCAATAGTCTGAAGCAATACCTTGCAAAAACAACACGGTGGATGTAGTTATAAAATTCCTAGAAGAAAACATCGTCACAAGATTTGGAATGCCCTTCGCTATAGTATGTGAAAATGGTCTGACATTTTCCTTAGCACAATTAATTGAATGGACCTATGACCAAAAGATCACTCTGAATTTTTCCAACAACTATTACCCCCAGGGGAATGGTGTGGCTGAATCAACCAACAAGAATTTGCTTGAAGTGATCAAACACCTGTTAGAACAGAATCCTCGGGACTGGCACCAAAAGCTAAGATTCACCTTTGGGTAGATCACATTCAAATTAAGACCACCCTAGGGACATCCCCATTCCATCTAGTTTACAGCCATAACCCAGTGTTCCCATTAACCTTCAAATCCTAGTTTTACAATTTATGCAGGAATTCATCAACTGGGACAATATTGTGGAGGTTTGGCTCCTAAATCTGGTGCAAATGGAAGAAGAAAGAGACACAACCCTTGAAAATTTTGTGCATCACCAAGCAGTAATGAAACAATGGTTTGACCGGAGAGCCTAGTATAAGGCCTTTCAGATTTTGGACTTGGTTTTCTTATGGGATAAGGCCCAAGAAAAGAAAGGAAAGCACACCAAATTCCAACGACTCTGGCTTGGACCATATTTGATCTTAGAGATCTGCGAGGCAAATACCTATCACCTCAGTACCACGACCGGGGAACCCATTCCATTGCCCATCAATGGATATTTTCTCAAGCATTATTTCAAATGAGGCAGGTTTGTCCAGAGTTGTATTATATGTAAATCTTCTTGCTTGTAAATTTTTCTTTCCTGGTGTTCTATTTGGAGTGCCTTGTCTTGTAAATAGTTTTGCTGGCTATCCTCTAGGACCGCCCCCTTTCCTTTTTGTTTTGCTTTTGGTTTTGCTCTTTTTTTTTTTTTAGGTTTCTAGTGTTTTGCTCCCCCTTATGTAGGCTGGTATGATTTGCATAACATCTAGTCTCTGGGATGGTACCTTTTTGCATTCTGGTGGACTTGGGATCTATTGTTAGCATGGTGGAATTGGTCCGGTCTCCAGAGTTTTTTTTGTAAGTTTGGTGATGAGTTATGAGTAATCTTCATCAGATTCATCCCTGGAAGCCTGGTAATCAGTTAAATCAAAATCAAAAGGAACAAGTAATCAAACACACTGAGAGTAGATCAGTTGCACTAGTTTGTTGGCCCAATTCTGAACTTTTAAAATTCTTTCAGTTCTGGAGTTCTCTTCCCTATTTAGCAAATTAAGGTGGATGGAAGGGTGAAAGAAGTACCGCCGTTAAATTTAGCTAAGCTTAAGCTTAATGGTGAAAGAAGTACTACCCTGCCATCTAGAAAAGAATAAAATGAGAAGGAAAGAAAAGGATGTAGAAACTCCAGTATCCAGGAGAAATGAGAAAATTTAACGACTTTGGATCGATATATTTAGTGCCTCTTCTCTACTTCTCCTAGAGGTCATCAGCTTGATTTTCCTTCAAAGCACAACATTCACAACTGATGAAAGACCATGGATTGAATCATGTATGAGCCAGATTGTCTCAGATGCTTCACGCCTTGCAAATAGAATGCTCTAAGTAACGATTGGTTCCATTTTTGCTAACCAGAGATTCTGCGGTTCTCAAATGCACTAAGGCATTCATCCCAGATTGTCACCATTTTTTATGCCCTGCATACCCATCCCTACATTTTCTTTGAAAAATGTTGGGTCCCCTCTTTTTGCTTTGGCTCTTTCCTTGTCTTTTATTTTTCTTTGCTTCCTTCCCCAGGCTTTCCCTCCCCGAGGGGGGGGTTGTTTTCTTTCTGCTTTTATCTCTTGTGTCTCCGGGACCTGGTCCTAGAGTTTGTTGTTCTTTCTAGAGCTAGATTCTGGACTTCAGGATTCTCTGCCACAATGTCCTCTCTTCGCAAGAAGGTATGGTGGCATGGAATCCCCGGGCCCGAATTCCGAAGGTTGGTTTGTTCTAGAGTTCGCAGAAAAGGGTAACTTGCTTTTACCTCAGGTATAAATAGAAATTACACATCACTTTTACAGTTACCGAGATTAAACACGTGCATCCAAAGCAAATCAAAGAGAATTAAAATGATTTCAAACTACTTTTTCTCTCATGTTTAGTGGCCATTAACCAGTGATTTGGCAGTGATTGTTCACAGTAATCCCTGGGTTTAGCTCATTAAAAGGCGCCTCCTGTGCCTACCTTCTTTGTTGTGTTCGTCTTCCAGGTAGGTTCTCTAGTTTCTGCCCTTTTCTTTTCTAGTTTTAGTTTTGTTCTGTTCTTTCTAGTTTTGTTTCCACTCGGTCTTTCTGGTTTGCCTTCTGTGTTCTATGTTTTTGGTCCACCTCTCGTTGGTGGGTTGGCTCTGCTAGAGAGATTGTCCACCCTCTGCATAGTTGTAGATTAGTGTTTGTAATGTACATCATCTTAGGTTAGCCTATGTAAATATTTATAGTTGTGTAAAGCCTGTGAAAAGCTTATGGGTGCTATATATTTTATGTATATGTGTTTTTTCCTTTGGCCCTCTATATTTTTATGTATATATCCTTCAACTTTGCTGTGCATTGGTTGTATATTTCATGTATATTCTTCCAATTTTGCATCAAGCTCACCATGATTTTTCTATATTTCATCTGAGTTTGTGAGCTTTCCCCATGGCGGAATACCACCTGGTTGGAAGTCGGCTCTCTGCCGGTTTCAACCATGGTAGTTTCTCTCTCCCCCGTCAATGAGCCTTTATGGAAAATTTATGTCCCATGCATGCATTTAAGACTGCCCAAGTGGCTTCCACTTTGCAGATGTTTGGATAGTTGGCACCATCGTCACCATAAATCCCCATTTATTACATAGCCATGTGACACCCACATGGGCCTGAAAAATCACTTTCTGGTCATGTCTCACAACGGTTAGTTTTCTAGACTCTGGGTCCTACGCCCTCACCCTGCTCATATCTTAATTTCATCAAATATGTTGATTCCCCCAGGCTTGAATTATGGTTGAATCCCTGAGTCTACTTCATATGCATATCTTTCTAGAATTTGATCTAAACTAACTTTTCAGGTGAAGTGTGCATTGAAGTGGTAAGTTCTCTGGAGTCCAGAGTAGCATTTTTATCTTATAAAGATCCTGATGGTCACCTTACCTTGCAGGTTTTCAAACATCACACTTTCACTATGTCGAAGGCTTCCGCATCCTCACCACCTGGGAGCCCAGAGCTCCCCTCCACGGTAGTCACTAGGGAAGCCATCAGGTCCAAGATTGAGAGGGCCTTGGAAAAACTTCCCCTCAACATGAAATACTTGAAAGACAATGTTGTTATGGGATCGAAGATTGAATCCTAGGTTCAGTTGGTCACCGACACTAGTGTCGAAATGTGGTCAGAAATGCAGGCCCTGGTTAAAATGATGTTCATTCAACGACAATCCGGGGACCAATTTGCCATCAATGTTGGAGAATTTGAGATTCTAAAGGCTGCTTGCTTCCCATATTTTGTGCAAGCCTCAGAACTCATCCTCACCCTCTTGGCACACTACAAATCCTCTATCTGGGTTGTCATGCTCGCCGCTCTGGTCCCAACCAGGTACCCTACACCCATGGTTTCAGCGGATGCTACAACTTTTTGGGTAGGTCTATGGATTTCCTAGTTTGACAAAGTAGCTATTGTAACCCAATTTGATGCCTTGGCACAATTTATGCAGATGGAGGTTATGGCCTGGTAGTATTTGAATAACAAATGGCTAAAGACCCCAAAGAAAGACTCAAAAAGAATGAAGTTGGAGATCCATAGATTTGAATTCAAGGACAGCATCCAAATGGGGATCATAGCATTATGTAGGATTTTTGGGCAACCCCATGCCCAGTAGTTCTCAGGGTGGATGTACTACTTCCTACTTGGCATCTCCACCGGCAAGCAGTATTTTGATTGGGCCATCATTATTTCTAAGCATTTGGACTCGCAGTTTCTTCAGGTGCCCCAGACCTCAAAGTTTTATATGACATCCTATGTTCTCTGGGTATTAGCACAACAATGCCCTACCACAAATGGGCTTCTCACATCAGGTGAACTTGGAGTTGGCCCAGGGAAAAAGACTCCTTGGGATTATTTAACACAAATCCAATGGGAGGCTAGTTTCCTCAGCTTCTGTTAGGTTAGCGACACCTTCATCTATTACAATCTTCTCACACCTACCCAGGACACTGGGTACCATCTCTCTAAGGAGGCCATGGATTTGGTTAGAAGTTATGGCCATTATTATATTTAGTTCCAGCAACATACTTACATTCGGGTAACTGGCTTCTCTGAAAAAACCTATTTGTTGCCCAAACATTGTGGGAACAAAATAATCCTTTTAGAATATTTATGATAGATTCTAGAGCTACACACCTTATACACTATAAAGAAGGTGGTAAATGTTCCATTCCCAATCACTTGTGGGAATTACACCTATAGTTTGGCCATAGCTAAAGAGGCAGACAATGAACTTAGAAGCTTGGGCCTAACAAAATTCTATCTGGCAGTGAAGAACTTTGATCCGCTAGGAAAGATTGCAATGGCACTTCCCTGGGCATTAGAGCCCCATAGATTCCACATGGAGGACTTTTGGGAAGATTGCCAAGATGATTTTGAAGTCCAGAGCTGGCACTTCATCCAGATGACAATGGCACTTCATCCAGATGACAATGGGGATGATGGAGAGGTTGAAACTTTAAAAATTGTTGGATGAATTTTTGGACACCAGGTCCATAGTAGACCCTCAATACAAAGAGAGGGGAATAGACAAGATTTCTCTCCCTCCAATAAATTGGAACACTTAGGAGGGGCCAACTATTGAAGATATCAATCATGATGTGGTTGAGCATAGCCATGCTTATTTCAAAAAGGCATGCCCTAGGAGTACACACTGAGTTGGCCAGGCAGTGCTGAGATTGACCCCCAGGACTGGAACCTCTTCATAGGGAGAAGATAAAGGAAAAATAATAATGGGGACCCCGTCACAAACCTCATCTGTAGCCCCCATAAAAGAGTAGATGTAAAAAATGCTGGTGGTCTCCTAGTAGATGAAGGAGAAACTAATCACAAGGTTGGCCACCCAGGTCCTCATGACTGGGCCCATTCATCCTCCCTCTTCCCTTTCACTAGCCACATTAATGGTCTGAGCAATAGGAACTAGAGCAGAAGAGGGGTAGGTAGCTCTAATGGATGCAAGGCCTTCTTTGGTGACCAGGAAAAAGAAGAAGCCCAATCCTAATCCAAGGGAAGAGCCATAACTTGGGATGCCAAGCATCCTGAAAGTTCAAATTCTTTCTTCTAACTCTCCATAGCCAGAAAAGGAACCTAAAGTATCCTGGAAGACTCCCCTCAATGGGATGAGTTTGATGATTTATTTGCAACTGATGATTTTGGAAATTTGCAGGGAAGTATTGAGAAATCAGTGAAAGAGATCACCGCACAAGAAGAAGTCCCAGAGCATGATCTTGCACAAGAGTAGGAAGCCTGGGTAGAAGAAGAATAGGGGCAGGAATAGGCAAAGATTTATGAAGCCCCAAAAATACAGGTTGAAGAGGCCTTGGAAGGCAGGAAGACCCAGGATGAAAATATGACATTGGTTGGGTAAACTGGACCCATAGGAACAACCGTGACCCCAACTATCATGTTCCAGATGCCACCACCAAAGGTTTATTTGGGGAGGTAATTACAGAAGACCAAACTCTAAATCATGGCCCACTACCTCCACCACCCCCAGAGGATGCACTAGTCAAAGAAAGCATCCCAGTAGCAGAGGCTGATAAAGAGTAGCTGTAGGATGAAGAAGAGAACCCTAGGGAAACAAATGATGATCCTAATATTGCTAAGGATGCAGACACTAGGGTGAAAGACATAGATACATTCAGAGTAAATATTGTTGGTGAGTCCGTAGATGCAGAAAAAGAGTTGGAAAGGACTCAGAATGTCAAAGGGGCGCAACCAAACCTTGGGGAGAAATCACAAGAGCAGATTTTGGCTGCAAAGCCACCCCTACCACCACAATGGTTGGTGGAATATCGAAAGAGGAAGGCCTTGGAAAAACCCAAGGCCCATCTCTCCTTGGCAGAGATGATGGCCCAGGTGCAGAACCCGCCAAATGCAAAGAAAGCCCAGATAGTCCATACTCTTTAGACTGGGCTAGGTGGAGATAAAGTCATGGTGATTGTGACACCTTCCCCAGATGTGGATGAAGCAATGGTTAATACTAAAGATTACAATGTCATAAAGGTGTCACTAGGGAAGAGAGGAAAACATGGTGAGTTATACTTATTAAAAGAAGCAACAAAGGCAGTAGAGGCTCGCTATGAGAAAGACGCCCATAAATTCAGGGCAGAGAAGGAGAAAAATGTAAATCTTATGGGGCTGCTAACAGAGTTGGCCCAACCTATTAGTGTCATTCCCCCAAGTGCCCCCACATCTAATGCACTACTTCCACAGGGTGACATAGATGCATTACGGGCGATGAAAAGAAAGGCCCAGGCGGTCGATGAATGAGTTACCTTGCAAGTAGGAAATGTCTAACATTTCTTAGTGTCTACACTCCCAAATTTATATGCGGCCCACCATGTCTTGCACTAGGTCAAAACTAATATCTCCATTTGGGAGGGAGATATTGAAAACTATGAGGCATGGAAGGTTGAGTTGGAAGAACTCCTCGACATCAGGGAGGAGATTGTCTCCAATTCTGGGATTTTGAGAGAGGAGTCATTTGATTTTGTAAGGACCCAACACTCTAGACTTGACCTCACATTGGGGGTAATCAAGGAACTAGTAGGGACCCTATGAGATAAGGCCAATGCAGTCCAATATTCTTTTAATTTGTACAAGTCTTTTGTTTTGAAGGTCTCCAGAGCTGATCTGTTTAGCACCGACACATGCACTCTGGAGGAGTATGTTTTGGGGAATTTTGATGAATTAATGGAATCGAGATACCAATCCCCAAAGGGGATAGATGGAGAAAAGATGACACGAATAACTTGCATGGTGCTCAGAGGTCATGACACAACAAAAATGGTCAAAGAATTTAAGGTAAATGTTCCAGACCTGGGTGAGCAGTTTGAGGTGGCCAAGTACCGTAGGGCCAGCCTTAAAGACATCAATGAAGATGGGATCTCCTATCTCCTCCAGAATTTCAATGACATAAAACAATAACCAATTCTCAAGGCCGACCGGTCACTTTCAAGGCAGTTAATAAAGGTTTTCAGAAGTAGGTAACCACAAAAAGACACATTAGCTCGACAAAGAGGTTTCTGACAGATGGTCTACCCAAGGTGCTGCTTCAACATTACATTTGGCACATCGGAGATAGGGTGCCACTTTCCCTTTTATGAGGCATGTAGCCTTGATCCCCGAGGAATCAGATTTCTTCTCCTTTCATATTGGCTCTCTTCTCAAGGCTGATTCTTCCACTCCTCTCTTCTTGTCTTATTCCTCTAACATGTCAAACCTTCTCCATCTCAAGGTCTTTTGTAGTGTGGCACATGTAGTACCAGCCACTGAAAAATAGTATTATATTGTAAGGTGTAAAATAAGTTAAGTTAAGTTTTAGGTCAAATGATATGTATAAATAATAAGTCCAGCCTCATTTCAAGGGTCGCCAAAATTGATGATTTTGCAGTCCATAGTTAATAGCAATTTGGTTTTCTCAGTTCTTATTTGCAGAGCTAAATGCTCCATGGTTTCTAAGCTTTCAGTAGTTAAATGCTCCCTTGGAGCCACCATTGTAACACGCACCAGTTCTTGCTAGAAGATATGTTAATGAAGAAGGAAGAGTTCTATCAATGAAGTTGTTGGCATTTTGATCTCTGGTTAACAGTATTTTATGCTTTGCATTCTTTATGTCCTTTGCTCTAATAGTTCAAGTAGATTAATGACCTCCTTTTCCTCTGCTATTGATTAAATATGAGCTGATGGTTCTGTATTTATTCAGTATTTAGTGTAGCGTGTTAGAGCATTGTCGATGTTTTGAATGTTTAGTATAACTATAGGTAGATGAAATACTTCTAACTTTGCAATATCTTTTGAAGTTTATTTGTTAAGTAAGTGTGCGCTTGTAGGAAACCCCACTCACTTGAATTCCCAGAGAAGATGAGTTAAGATAACCAGCTATCCCTCTCAAAAAAAATAGTCACATTTCCCAACTGAGCCCCGCACTATCGAGACTCGACTCTCATGTGCCTGGAGGCCCAAGGAATCTCATTTCCCCAGACAAACTTTACAGGCAAAGTTGGCCGGTACCCCGGTACCTGGTGACAATTTACGTCTGTTGGTGGACTTGGTCACAAAGTCCCATCAACATATATATGAATAGATCATATAGTATTTCTGTTTAAGCATTGATTAAGAAAATATCTTAATAGAGTGGGATTTAACTAATCCTTTATATATTGGGATACATCCCAAGGAATATCAAAAAGTTTCTCATGAATATAGCATAGTGAAATTCTAGATATCATGTGAAAAACTAATATATTTAAATCCTCTAACAAGGTCACACTTAACAGTGTGTTTGTAACCTTTAACAAGGTTGGATCTTCACCAAGCTCACTTCAGAAAAGTGAAAATTTTGGGTTACGGGTCCTAAGTGATTTTTCCCTTAACAAGGTTTCCATGTTAAAAGTCCATGTGTCAAATGTGTATATGGTTCATTTATTTGATGGTTTGCTTTACACATTACTAAAATGGGATTATTCATTAAACACTAAGTTGTTTACTATATTTTGATAAAGGATAGACTGCTATTTGGTAAAGCTTAAGAAAAAGGATTAGCAGTGAACTATGAGCAATAGTTATTTGATAAGATTATTTAAAGGCATACATCTTGTAGGACTAAAGATAACTAGAGGTTTATATTTTTGGTATAAAGTTTTTGGGTTGATTTATTGGATTATTTTTTAGGCCACTGATTCACCCCCCTTCTCAGTTATTCTAACAATTGGTATCAGAGCTTGTGTGCTTAGAAAGGGAGTTTAAAGACTTAAGAAAAAGATCATAAGATGATCAAAATGGATATACCTAAGTTGAACAAAGATAACTTTGCATCATGGAAAAGTAGAATAAGACTCCACCTATCAGGTATCGGAAATGATGTTACTCAATACTTGGATATTGAATATGTGTTGCCTACTGGACCTCACACACTTGATCAATTAAGAGAAAAGCATGAACACAATTCTATGATGATAGAACTTCCTTCCTCACTCTCCGATGCTAAATTTGAAGATGTCAAAACCTGCACCACTGCAAAGAAAATGTGGGACAAATTGAAGCTAGTACATGGAGGAGATGCAAATGTGGTAAGAGCTAAGGAAGAAAGCCTAAGAGGTAAATTTGATGACCTAAGAATGAAAGAAGGAGAAAACATCACTCAATATAGTTGCAAAATCAAAGAGGTAGTCAATGCTATCTGAGGAGTTGGAGGTTTACTTGAAGAAGAAACAGTGGTAAGTAAAATTATAAGAACCTTAGTGATTGTTTATGCTATTTGAGTATCTTCTATACAACAAATGAGAGAAGTAACAAATAAAAATGTCACTCTAGATAGTTTGGTTGGTAGACTTATTTCATTTTATATGAATAACTTTGACAATAGTGTCTTACCATCTATTGAGTCTACATTCAAATATTCTTTGAAAATAAGTAAGTCAAGTCATAAACACACTATGAGAAATGATAGTGATAGTGATAGTGATGACCAAGAACTTGATGGGATTGAAGAACTAATGTCTAGACAATTGCAGAGAGGCAAAGGTAGATACAAAGGTAAATTACCATTCATATGTTTTAATTGTAAAGAGATTGAACACTTTTCTTCTAGATGTCCTAAAAAAAGAAAATAAGACAGAAATAGTGATAGATCATATGAAAAGAAGTTTGACAGAGGTAATGACAGAGATTACCAAACAAACCATCAATCTAACAAAAGAGACAACCGAGACTACAAGGACAAAGGGAAGAAATCTTGTTACCTGGCTGAGAACAGAACTGAGAATACTGAAACCAAATCTAATGAAGATATTGAGGTGCTATTTGTTTCTATGAAGGATGATTCAGATGAAGAGGAATGTCATGTTGAAACTGAACTCATATCTAAGGTTATTAAAAATGATGTCTGAATTAGTTATAGTGGTTGTACTCACCACATGGCCGGAGATAAAGAGAATTTTGAAACTTTTGAGTATTATAATGGTGGTTCAGTAAGAATGGGTAATGACTCACCTTGTCCAGTTGATGGTAAAGGAACCATAATGTTGAATAATATGATCAGATGTGAAAATGCATACTGGGTAAAAGGACTTAACTATAATCTATTGAGTGTTTCACAAGTAAATAAAATAGGACACCGAGTTGCATTTGAGAACAAAAAGGAAAATATCTTTAATGATTCAGGAAGGCTGATCAGAACTGGTGAATAGACAAAAGGTAACCTATTCTATCTTTATGATATTAACACCACTTGTTTAATGGCTAGAAACAAAGACATATGGTTGTGGCATAAAAGGTTATGTCATGTGAATTTTGACAACATCATTAGGATAAGAAATAAAATGAAAGTAAGAGGCTTATTGATCATGTCAAAGCCCGACCATGTCATGTGTAAGAATAATAAAAAAAGTAAGAAGAAAAAGTCTATTTTCAAGATAAAAACCTACAGATGTAATGCCATTCTAGAATTATTCCATACTGATCTATGTGGACCAATGAGAACAAAGAGTTACTATGGTGATAGATACTTCATTCTCTTTGTTGATGATTATTCTAGAATGATGACAGTTATGTTCTTAAAAGAGAAATCAAAAGAATTCAAGATGTTTAAATGGTATAAAGCTATCGTAGAAAAACAAAGTCGTAAGGAACTGAAATACTTAAGATCAGACAGAGGAGGGGAATTTATTTATGATAAATTCACTAAATGAGCATGGAATTCAAAGACAATTTTTTGCACTAAGAATACCACAGCAAAATTTGATTACTGAAAGAAGGAAAAGATCCATTGTTGATTTTTCCAGAACACTGATGATTGAAAAATGCATCACTCAAACATTTTGGAGAGAAGCTATCAGTACTACTATCTACACATTGAACAGAGTTCAATTGAAGAAAGACACCAATAAGATACCTTATGAGCTATAGTATGGATACACACCCAATGTAAGTTACTTTAGAATTTTTGGAAGTCAATGTTATATTTTGAAAGATGATAGAAATGGAAAGCTTGACTCCAAAGATGAAGAAGAAATATTTTTAGGGTATTCTACCAAAAGCAAGGCTTATAAATGTCTTAACAAATGCTCTAACAAAATAATTGAAAGTGAAAATGTCAGAGTAGATGAATTTGCAGAGAAAAATGATAAGGAAAGAAAAAAGAACCGAAAGACTACAACATGTTTTTCTATAGTGAAGAACCTAAAACTCTTCCTAAGCAACAATGTACCGCTCTCAAGTGATAGAACAATGCACTTGAGCATCAGGCTGCTAACACTGAAAATCAGGAAATTGCTCAAAATGATGTCCCAAGTGATGGAGATCAGAATGAAGGTCAAGATGATGAATAGAATGATGAATAAAGAGATAAACTGGTAGTTTCCAATTATGTCAAAAGAAACCATCCACAAAACCAGATCATAGGAGACAAGAACGCTAAATGAGAACAAGAAGTAAGTTACTGAATATTAGATGTTTAATTTGTGATTTTGAGCCTAAATTTTTTAAAACTGCACTTGAAAATGAAGAATGGGTTAGTTCTATGAATGAAGAGATAGAAAAAATTGAGAAGAATAGAACAAGGACATTAGTACACAAACCAGATGACAAGAATTTCATTGGTACCAAATGGATATTCAAAAACAAGTTGAATGAGAATGGAGAAGTCACAAGGAACAAAGAAAGATTAATATGCAAGGCTTATGCACAAGAAGAAGATATTGACTATGGAGAAACCTTTTCACCCATTGCTAGACTAGAAGGAGTCAAAATTATAGTTTCTTATGCTGCATTCAAAGGATTCAAGGTATACCAAATGGATGTCAAATATGCATTCCCAAATGGAATACTAGAAGAAGAGGTATACATTGAACAACCATAAGGGTTTATTGATCCTAAAAAGAGAAACATGGTTTGTAGACTATAAAAAGACTTGCATGGATTAAAACAAGAACCTAGAGAATGGTATGAAATACTCCACTCCTATCTCATAAGTATTGGATTTGTAAGAACAAATGAAAACAACAATCTATATTTAAAAGAAGATACTGATGATAACATTTTGATTGCTGAAATATTTGTTGATGATATCTTATTTGGTGGTATGATATGCTATGAAAATCATATTCTAATGAAATGAGCAAAGAGTTTGAGATGTCAATGTATGGGGAGATCAAATTTTTTCTTGGTCTACAAATTCTTCAACAGGATGTATATCACACAATCCAAATACATCAAGGAAGTGCTAAAGATATTCATGATGGAAGATTCCATACCAGTTGGAACACCTATGGCAACCAGATGCAAGATGAAAAAGGAAGACAAGTAAACCGAGGTGAATAAGACCTTATGTAGATCTATGATTGGCAAACTCATGTATGTTGTTCATACTAGACCAGATATATCACATGAAGTTGGAATAGTTGCAAGATTCTCTGCTAATCCCAAGGAATCACACATGACTGTGTTAGCTCATTTTCTTGTATGAATCATTTAAAACAATAATAAATGTTTAACCCTCTATTCCCAAAATTAGATTCATACATGAATAAGGCTAATTAACAAGGATAAAAATCCTCCTACACTTTGGGCTCCACATACCCAAGCGGGTGTACCTTTAATAGACTCACTGAACAATAGAGAATCTCACAGTGGATAAAGGATTTAAAATCCTTTTTCTTTTTATGCTAGTTTGGCCTAGGAAGGCTAACCTATTGATTCACTCTTCAAGGAATCACTAAGACAAACTGTATTCTTCAATACAATCAACTACACATATAAGTTCTTGACAATAGGAGGTAAAGATTTTAATATTTAAAATGATGATAACAACCACATGTCAACATATTGACCAGTGCCTAATCATGGGCAATAGAGTCATAATAAAGCATACACATATTAAGATAATTAATCAGAACAAAATTGAACCCCAGATAGAGTGCCTTCCAAACTACCCTCTCATTCCTCACACCAACGTATCAAATCCTTACACAAATCCTAATTCTCTGCAATCACTTGCAAGAGTTATATTTTCCTTGAAAATAACTCACAAACAAGAACATGATTACCTTGTAATCAGTATACTCAAAATGCCTTACAAATTGAACATACAAGAATTAATTGCAAATGCAAGAAGACACCATTGAAATAAAAAATGGAGATTCCATTGTATTTTTCTTAATATGAACTTGATAACAGTACATCTTAAAGACTCAAAAAACCAATGGTCAGACCAATTTAGTAATCTACCTTGTAGTTTTATATTTTACCATCCTTATTACTATATTAAAACTTGATACTTATAGGTAGCCCCAATCATCTTGGAATCCTTTTGGAGAATAAGGATGCAACAAGTTATGGATGACTAGGCTAAAAAAGAAAATATAGTTCCAAGAAGAGACAAAATTTCTGGCTGAAGAGATAAAAATATTTGCTACAAGCCATGTGATCATTTGTCTTGTGACTGCCTGAATGCTTGAAGTTGTTCTGAAGTAGTTGGGTCTTTATCACCTAGATCTTGCTCTCCTATTGGTGTAGAGGACCCAAATATCTAATTTTCTCCATTCATTCAACCTCCTTGGTGTTAGCTGTCCCCTTCATATTTGTTGTCTCATGCTACCGGGGTGACTACTCCATATTTGCTAACCCATGAGGTGAACACCTCATCACTTGGCCAATTGAAATTGAGAACCTCATCCTTTTGGCTATTGCACTCCTCCCAATCACTATTAGCCTTCTCAATCTCTGCCTACCAAGATTCAAAAAATGCCTTGGCATTACTCAAAATATCTATAGTTAGCACAAACCATCTAGTATTTGCCAAAGTGACAATGCTTTTTGTTTTGCTAGTTAGTGCTTCATTTAGCTGTCTTAGCCATACGGCTTCATTTTTTATGTTCCCATCCTCTTTGAACATATAGGGATACATATCATATCTGTCCTTGGAAAATTCCCCTTTCAGGGTTGTGATCTTCTTCATCACCATGTTCCTCTTGGTGTCTAACTTGATCATCAATTTAAGACACTTATGAGTGCTTGTCAAAATAATACCAACATCATTTTTATCTTTAGAGTGCGAATTGAAAGATTTTACATGGGATACCCTCCCCTTCCATTTACTCACTATCAAATTCCATTGTCCCTTTTCAACATCATATTTGCTGGTGATGCTTGCAATCTTCTTCCCAAACAGGTAGAGGTTAGAGAGGTTGACCTCACTAGCACATCTCTTGAGATTTGTAAATATTTGATTTGTGTGATTTTTCTTTACCAGTTCTTCAACCTCTTTGTATGCTAGGGAATCTTCTAGGTCTCTCTTACCGTCCTCTTCTAATCTTGTTCTCTCACTAATTAGCCTGCTCTTCTCATCTTCTAATTCTTCCCTCTTGGCCTCAACAACTTCTTGAATAGTAGGACTTAGAGGTGCAGGGGATGGGGGATATGTTATGAATGGAATTGAGGAGGAAGGTTGATATGGGCCCTGAGTAATTACCCTTTGAGGCACAAATTGGGTCTTTTTCTTACCCTCCAACTCTGCTATTTTATTGTCCTTCATCAAAGATTTAACCCTCTCCTCATTTTAAGATTTGAGCATAAAATCATACTTTTCATTCAGACTGGCATATGCTTCTTTCTCCTTGTCTGACACATTCATGCTCAGATTGGCAACTTGTATGACAAGGTTAGCTTCTTCAACTCTTGAGGTGTCTGCAACCCTTTTCACAATCAGGCTGCCTGTGTCTTTAGCTTCATCATATTCTTTAACTCTTCTTTTGTCCTTCTTCTTCAGTGACCAGATTGCCAATGCTGCATGGTCTTCACTAAATTTAGCACCAACTGATGTTCCAACAGGGCTTATGGGTTTTGCTTGTTTCCTTATGGCATCAAAAATTACTGCATCAGTTAAATCCCATTGTGGCAATATGAGTACCCCTTGCCTTTTGACCATCTGTCTTCCCTCTTTAGGAGTAATTTTATCAAATTTCAGTATCAATTCTTGCTTAACTGCTTTCTCTATGTCCTCTTTGGAAGCATCGGGTTGGGCTTCTGTCATTTTTTGGCATTTTTCATTGTATTCATCAATATGGCATCTCCATAGAAACTAAATAAAAGCCCTAGTTTTGATGAAACTGACATCAGACAAGAATTCATCACTTGCTTGCTTGGTCATAGGGTGTAACTCCTTGCCAGCAAATTTAGCCACTGTGAGGTCAGATGATGTATGCTTGAGTTCTTCTGGCATCCCCTCTTGTAATTCATGAGTAGTAACAACTACTTCACCAACATTTCTCATCTTGAGCAATTGCTCAGCAATGGTCTGGTCATCATACTGCATAGGGGATTGGGAGGGAGAATATAATTCACCTCCTTGTTCTTTTATTTCCACCTTTTGCCTCTTTGGAGAGGATACTTCTTGAACATCAGTGTCCATTGGCCTCTTTCCCTTATGCTGAATGGGCTGATCAATTCTGGGAGTAATAGTGGTATATCCCCTTCTCTTGTATACTAGATAGTTCCCATGTGGAACTATTCTGCTCTGTAGGAATTTATTCATGATAGTGAGGCCCTTTTTAGGGTTACTCTCAACTTCTCTCTTCCTTTTCTCATTTAGGTTTTTCATTATTCCCTCAAAAAGATTCATAAGTGAATCAATTTTATAAGACCATGGGAAAAAATCCTTTAGAGGATCATAGGTCTTGTCAAAATTCTAGACAAAATCCAAGGATTTCTTATATGCCATCCAATTCTCCTTCCTGACTTCCTAGACCTCTAAGTCAAAGATATTCCTAATAATATCCCCAGGATAGTAGAACTAATGTTTCAGCATAATACAATTGGCTCTCTTCCTGAACATGCCCATGATAAAATCTTGATTATTAGCACATCTTGCTATGGAAGTAGATAAATGATAGGGCTCAAAATACTTGTCAAACTATGCCCACCCTTGCTTTGTTATGATAAAGTGATGGGCTTTAGTGAGGGGAGGAAATATGTTCCCCTTCATCTTTTCGGTCAAGGCTTCCTCCTGTAGCCCACCTAATTGTCTTAAGATTTATGCTATCCCAATCTTGAGTGGGAATCTGTAGGGAAACACATAAGGAACGCCTCTAAATCCATAGACCCTAATCACTGTTGCAAAAGGGTATAAGATCAAATCTCTCCAGTTGTGAGCAATTTTCAACTCAGGGGCATACTCCATAGGCCTTAAAAGCATCAATATTTCATTGTGAATTTTTGCAGTTTGGTTGCTTAACAATTACTTAAGTCTGGTAGCAAAAACTTTGTCAAAGTATACATAACTTTCATTCTTTCTATCCTAGGAAAAGTCTGTACTCCACATCTGAACATGCAACTCTTCATCATCTTGGAATTTCTCCAATTCCATTTCTTCTTCAAAGAAATCTGCATTGTTAAATAAGAACATATGCATCATAAGGGAATACCAACCAATAGGCTTTTGTATATTGCCATCCTTGATCCCTGACAAACCATCATGCATCTTCTGAGAAATATAGGATGCATAATCAAACACTACTGATAAATCAGGATGTAGACTTTGAACCACCATCAACATTATCAGGACTGGCATGGCTACCTCCTCATTTATCCCTAAGACATTACATAGGGAACTGTACATTTTTCTGGCTTTTCCAATGAAGAAATCTACTTTGAAGGGTTTGGGGGTTCCTGGCCCTATTACAACTAAATCTCCTATCTTGCTTGCATATCCTTTCACTACTTCACCTCTGTAATAATCCCTCTAGTTATTGTATATTTCTTTGAAATATTCAAGGTCAATATCATCCATAGTCTGAGAAGTATCAGTCAACTTGAAGATCATCCTAATTTCATCATCTGACACAGTCAGTATTACATTTCCTCGGGTGCCTCTAACTACCCTAGAGACCTTTTCATAAGTGTTTTCTATTAGAATGAGAAAATCAGTGTCCATGAAGACACTAGGTGCTATTAGCTTACCAACATCTAGTTCCCAAATATTACAATCTGGGGTAGGGGCCTTTCTCTTACTGTAAGCTGCTCTAAATAGAGCCAGGGCATCAAAACTTGTGGTGGCATCTCTTGCCCACCTTCCTGAATCATATAGCCCTTCCCCTATTCTGAAGTGGGGGTGTTGCGGTACTGCTTTCTTGGCTTGGGTGGCATCCCCTGAAGACAATGGTAATTACTGTAGTAAATCCTCTCTAACATTCCATTTTTGGTAGTCAACTTGTCCGGTGATTTCAGCTCTAGGGGCCATTCTAATGGTTTTCTATCAAGACTAGAACTGGATTATGAAATAGGAGTTCTAAAATCCTCTTTGAACTGCAATTCTATCTCAATTGGAATGCTTAGTGAATCAGTGAACTAACCCATTTTGGAGAGAAGTCGCTTGAAGCTGGTTTTCTTTTGCAATTCTCTCTTTGTGTAAATGGTTTTGGTGAATGATTTAGACAGTAGGTAGCTTAATCATTTTATGGCCTCAATCAAATTAATCTCTCAAATTGAATTCAACTGGAGTTGTCACACATTCTGTAATTAATTCACCGGCTTCAATTTTCTGGCTTAACGACTCTCTGCAACTTGTTTTATTAACTTTGAATTTGAACCATTGATTTTGGGCACTATTCTTTGCATTGAACGACCATCTTAATTTCTTGAAAACAACTGCTAACTAAGGACACGTGTCAGCACCACTTATTGGCTTATTCATTATATGTCGAGCATCCTAGATATAAGCAAACAAGCCAGCCGTCAGATGCCAACAAACTTAACGGAAGCTTAACATCCTGCAAGTTGTATATACCTAGGCCCACCAACTACTAGATGTCACCACCGCTTATTCTCTTACTTGTTAGATTTCATGCACTTTCCCTTTAAGCTAATAAGCAGTCCGTTTGATCTTTTGAAACTTGTGCACCATTTAATTGAGCGCCTTTACACAACCCGGCCCCACCAAAGACATGCGTCATCACCGCTTATCCGCTTACTCATTAGATATCGAGCATCTTAAACATAAGCAGATATGATGACCGTAAAATATTTTAATAGTTTCTTACCTTTTAATAGAACGTCACTCTTAACATGCCCGGCCCCACCAAAGACACGCGTTGCCACCGCTTATCCACTTACTTGTTAGATGTCGTGCACTTTGGACATAAGCAGATACGCACACTGTTAGATCTTTTCTGACTTGCACGACACATAAGGTGATGATGTAAAGGGACCCATATGATGAGATTTAGGATTTAATAAAGTGGTTAGGATATTACAAACTATAGGCAAAAAGAAACCTATTCAGCGGAGACACATAACTTAGTATGACTTAAGTGATTGAAAAAGTAACGCAGGAATAGAATAGGCCAAGGCACTTAGGGTTTTTTAGTCACTTTTGACCACTTTCAAATAGGTTGAGGGTTTAGGCACATTTTGCAGAGGCATAAAATAAAAATTAATACCAATTTCAAAACCCTTGACACTACAAATGACATGAGACCTCTTAAAAATTACAAGGCACACTTTGGACAAGAAATAACACCAACAGTGGCTCTTTCTGAGGATGTTTAAATGCTAGGTTATAACAAGAACCAAAGATCTTTGGGGAAGCAGACCACAAAGAAGACCAACCAAAAATAGGAAACAAACACACAACAGAAGGGAAACACACCTATACATACCTAACAGAGTACTGTGCATGGAAAGCAGGAGTTAATTAAAGAAATTTTTCAAGAATTGTCCATGCACTAGCAATTCCTGTTCTTCACCATCCAGATTCTTTAGGAAATAAGAATCTTTTCCAAAGATCCTAGATACAATAAGAGGCCTAATCCATAGTGATTCAAATTTCTTGTGCTTTCCCTTCTCTTCAGCCCTTATATTCCACTGCAATACAAAATCATTAGGCAAAAACTTTCTCACATCTGCTCTTCTGTTAAAGAGGTATTTCATTCTTTGTTGTAGTTTGATATTTTCTCTCTAGCTTTCTCTCCTTATCTCATCCAATTACACCAATTGAACTATCCTTTCTTGCATAGGTTCAAAGGTTTCTATTCCTTCATCTTGGATAAACTTGTAAATTGGAACCAAATTATTGACAGGCAATCTTGATTGAACACCATAAACTAATTCAAAAGGAGATTTTCCAGTGGCCTTCTTGACAATAATCCTATCAGCCCAAAGGGCAAGTTTCAATTTAGTATGCCAAGCTCTCTTATTTCCCTCCAAGGTCTTTTTCAAAATTTGTAGAATGCTTTTATTGCTGGATTCTGCTTGACCATTAGCTTGAGGGTGGTAAGGGATGAATAGGACATAACAATTCCCATATCAGAACAAAATTCAGTGAACTCTTCAGATCTAAAGCACATGGCATTGTCCATTATCAATTTAAGGGGAACACCAAACCTAGTAATTATATTATCCATCAAAAATTCAATAACCACAACACTTGTTGCCTTTTTGGTTGGGACTGCTTCTACCCACTTTGTGAAATAATGAGTTTCTATAAAAATCCAACCATGGCCTCCACTTGACTTTTCATTAAATTCTCCTATAAAGTCCATTCCCCACATAGCAAAGGGAGCCTCTGCTACTACCAAGTTTAATAACAATGCCCCTAAATATTTCATGTTGCTTGAAAATCTCTGGCATGGCTCACATTTCCTGACAAAAGTGTGAGCATCTTGGAAAACACAAGGCCAATAGTATCCATCCCTCAAGATTTTGTGGGCCATTGTTCTAGCAGAATAATGTCCTCCACACATTCCAACATGCATTTCTTTCAATACCTTTCCTGACTAACCTTTGTTAAGGCATAACAACAGGATCCCATGTCTATTTTTCTGGAACAAATCCCCTTGCAACAACACATACTTTTGTGATTGCAGCTTCAGACTCCTCCTTTGGTTATCATTTAAGTTGTCTAGGTATTTAGCATTTTTTAGGAAATAAGCAATATTAGAATACCGGGGTTGCATCTCAATACTCGTCAAGCAATTACCTTCAGTACTCACATTGTTTATTTGGGCCAAATCCAAATTTTCCTCTGTCATCAACTTAGCCAATACTAATCCCCTCACAAATTTAGTAATATGGATTTCTATATCAAACTCTTGAAATTTGTTTATCCATTTACATCTTTTTCCTGTCACTTCATTTTGAATTAAGATGTCTTTGACAGCAGCATGAGGGACATAAGATTTTACTTTTGCACACACCAAATAAGGCCTGAAAGCCTTAACTACCTTTACCATAGCATAAGATTGTTTTTCCATCATTTGATAATTTAATTAAGTAGATTGCAATGACTTACTAAAAAATGCAATGGGATGCTCAAATCCTTCACTATCCTTTTGCAATAAGACTGCTGCAATGGTATGAAATGATGCAAAAGTGAACAAAGAAAAGGGCTTGGTGTAGTTAGGGGATACAAGAACTGGTGCTTCTTGAATAGCTTGCTTTACTCTCTCAAATACTAACTAAGATTCTTGGTCCCAATCAAACTTCACATTTTTCTTCAACAATTTGACAATAGGTTTCACTAGTTCTGCAAAGTTGACAATAAATCTCCTAACAAAATTAATTTTCCCCAGAAATGACTGTACACCTTTTAAGTTTTTGGGAGCAAGTACCTTTTGGATGGCTTCAACCCTTTCAAGATCTATCGTCACCCCTTCTTTTGACACTATGTGTCCCAAAAGCTTCCCTTTAGTAACAACAAAATGACACTTTTTTGGGTTTAGAGATACCCCATATTCCAGTGCTCTCATCATGAACTTTTCCAAATGATTGCAATGATCTTCTGCTCTCTTTGAGAAAGCTGTTAAATCATCTTGGTATACCACCATTAGAACATCTATGAGGTCCTTGAAGGCTACATCCATAGCCCTTTGAAAAGTGGCTCCAGCATTTTTTAGCCCAAATGGCATACGAGCATATACATAAGTGCCCCAAGGGGTAGTAAATGCTATTTTGAATTGCTTAGGTTCTTTAACCAACACCTGATTGTACCCTAAAAATCCATCCATCATAGATAACAAGTCACATCCAGTAACTTTATGCAACATGGCCTCCATATTTGGTAATCCATAATTATCCTTCAAGGAGGCT
>MU226963.1:1241823-1253881 GCA_018584345.1 Thuja plicata | reverse complement strand
TACTCCTTGTCATCCACAATTGACACTAAAGACTCACAATCAATTTTTTGACCATCATACTGATCCATACATTGGATAAACTTGAGGATATCATCATCATCCTCAAAAACTTGCCAATTATGAATATGGTCAGGAACTGTTGGTTTTCTTTTCGTCTCAACCATTGATATTCCAGTGAGAGTAAAATCATCATTTTTTAGGGCAACATTCACCAAGAAATCTGCCATTATATTATTTGATCTTTCAACCCATAATATATTGAAAGCATCAAAGAATTCCATCCTATCCCACACATCATACTTATATAACTTTAACCTGTCATCTTTGGCAGCATAATGTTCCCTAATCTGAGATATAATTAACTGAGAATCTCCATGGACTTTCATACATTTAATACCATGTTTGATAGCAATATCCATTCCCAAGATTAAAGCCTCATATTCGGTAGTATTGTTCATGCATTGAAAATTTAACATGAATGAATACTTGAAAGTGATACCTGATGGAGATATCAGCAAGACTCTTGCTCCAGATCCTTCTTTTGAACATCCTCCATCAAAGTACATTTGCCAGAGTCCATTTTGTTGTAATAGAAATTCATCCACAATTGGGCTAGTGTTCTTTAACTATGGCTTAACCTTTTCAATCATAAAATTTTCCATATCAACATTCACACAACAATTTAATTGATCAAGCAAAACCACTTCAACCATAATAGATGCCCAAGGTTCTCTGTATAATTTGACATCATTCGCATTCATAGGGATAGTTGCATAGGAAAAATCTAACTGTATCTTTCCCCCTACTTCTGCTACCCATTATCTTGATAAAAGCATACCATCATATGGTTTGGTATCTACTACCACTATATCCATTCTATAAGTCACCTCAGGGAAGGCAGCAATTTTTACCTCAATATCTTTCAATGTTCCTACCATAGGAACCTCTCTGTTATCCATGGCATAGCAACTTCCAACAAAAGTAGTAACTCAGAGGCCTAATTCTTTCATTACATGATAGGACATCACATTTGCTGCTGCTCCATAATTGATCATGCAATTTTTCACTAGAAAATTATTTACCATTAAGGTAACATAGAATGGATCAACAGACAATGGTTCTTGGGTTATTATATTTCCAATGCAAATGTAAAAAAATTCCTTGCTCTTTCCTTTTACTTTCACTAAGGGGAAATCCTCTTTAGCATTATTCATTATCAAAGGTATATCCTCATGATTAGGGACAGATATATCATCTATTCCTTTTAATAATGCTAGAGCATCTTCCTTATGCTCTTTTATTTTCAGCATTTCCATAAGTGGGACTGAAACTTTCATTTGGGTTAAAGCATGTTTCATGTCAAAATGAGGTAGTTCAAGGGGCATATCACATATTTTCTTCATTTTCTTGAGTTTCTCATTTGATACTACTAACTCTTCCTTTGATATCCCCCCCCAACATGGTTATGAGAAGATCTTGCTTTTTGGCAATATTCATCTTTATCATTATTCTTAGGAACAAGATCCTTATTCACTTGAGGTGAGTCTTTTTTAATATGAGCAGGGGTAGACTTACCTTGAACTGGTTGTACTACTCTATTTCGTAAGTTGCAAGAATTTCTTGCTTGATTAATTGCTGCTATAGTCAAAGACCTTTTTTCTTCATCAGTTGGACTCCTAAAATGAGATTGAGAACTATCATCATCTACAATGTTTATAGTTTCCTGTGAAACATATTCATCCTGATCATTTTGATTTGTTGAACTTTGGAACTGGTTTGTAAAATAATAATTATCCTCTGAATATGAATCATTATAGGATGAGGCACTATCAGGGAGCCATGGATAAGGCTTCCTTACTGTGAACATATTGATAGTAGGGCCTTCCTGCTCTCCCTCTTCTGTCTGGTAAAAAAAAGCCTGAGCTACTACACATTGATAGGGAGAGTGTGGCATATTACAAGAATCACACCAGGGAGTATTCTCAACATAGTTTGCATTGTTTCTTTTCAGGGGATCAAGGGTTTATTTTTCTTTTGGATTATCTTGTCCCTCAGGTATAGGCTTGCCATTATTCCAATTGGTTTTGTATGGATAATCTCTCAGGTTGGGCTGTCTGTCAAATCTTTGGTTATTATATTTATTAGTTCGGTACCCCCGTCTATCATTTTTATCCATTTTGGCAGCAAGGTATTTCATTGCACTCACCAATTTTTCCACTGTATCACCTTCTTTGACACTTTTATTTGTTGACCCCTTTTCTTTCCAGAGTTTATTGTCTTCTCTCTTACCCAATTTCCTTGATGCTCTCCTATTACTCTCAATGTCAATTGCTATTTTGTAAGCATCCCTCAAAGTATTTGGATTTTTATCTCTAAGTAGATAAGACATTTTTCCATCAGCAGCATTAATGTAGGTAGTAAGGTACACTTCGTCATCTAATCTTAGAACTTGGAACAATTTGTTCATGAATTTCTGGAATCTATTATTAAAGTCAACCATACTTTCATTTGGGAACTTCTTGATGTTATTAAACTCATTTAACATATATCTAGAATTAACATGCTCTCTATACTACTCCCTAAAGGCTTTTACAAATTCATCCCAGGAGGTAATACTATCATTAGGCAAGTTTCTGAACCAATCCCTAGCATCTTCAATTAAAGATTGAAAAAAAAGTCTCATAATGACATCTTCATCTTCAATTTCAAAGTCAGTCATCTTATCACCAAAAGATTTTAAATGCTCTTCACAAGTAACAACATTATTCCCAGTGAACATAGGGATCGTATCTCTTACCTCATTGGGGATCACATTTGGGTGACCAGGAATGCCTTCAAAGAAGAGAGCTCTGTATCTGTTCATGTGGACATGCCTCCTTTAGAAATTTCCCAGCTCGTTATCACCATTTGGCCCAGTAATTCCTCTTTCATGCTGAACTGGTGGAGGAAAATTTTGTTTGGGCTTGGTAGTTTGAAAACTTGAGTGAGGACCCTTGATTTGAGCAGCTATATGAGGACCAGAGCTCTGAATATTTTGGTTGTTTCCACATTTTTGGACCTTAGAAGCACCAACTTGACTATTCACATTTAAATCAATAGATGAATTCAATTGTTGTACTCGTTGATTTAGATGTCTAGAACTACTTGTAGTTGTATTACTGGTAGCATGAAGCAAGGCTATTTTCATCTTCATATCAGCTGCAACAACCTCTAATTCCAACTTTTCTAGTTGCTTTACGAAGTCATCCTTAGCCTTCCTGACTTGTTCAATATCCAAATCAATTTGGGGTATTCCCTTAGGGTTAAAATTTTTTTGCACAGGATTATTTATGCTGATACCAACGAATTTTTGTTTACCTTTGTCAGGGGCATCTTTAGTGGTTGCTTTGAGTCTCGCATTTAGTTCATTCTCATATTGGAAAAACTGCCTAATTATATGTCCTTCCTTCTCAAACTCATCATTGTCAGGGTTTGATATTTTATTTCTCTCATCATTGAGGGTACCAAACAGCACTGGATCCAGACCTTTGACTTCGTGATTCAAGCTCTTTGTCTTAAGGTCATTTCTTCTAGTTTCAGCTAAGAGTTCTTCTCTTTCCAATAATAGATCATATATCCTTTGCTCACATTTTTCCCTTGCTTCGGCCATTTCCTTTTCTTGTTATTTCCTTTTCCTTTTCAAAGCCACAACCTCGTCTTGCAACTTATCAGAATTATATGATGTTGTTTCAGCAGCAGAAGTTTCTTCTGGTGGAGCAAGATTTTCTTCTGCAGGAAAGAACCCTATGTCAGTATTTTATCCATCTCTGAAGGGATCAAAATTGGTATTGGCACTATAAGCATCAACTGGTCCCATGGGTTATGTATCCTCAAATGAAGATGACTTCCTTTCTGGAATGGGAATATCCATTTTTCTTTCAGAGACATGTTGGGAATCATGTTTAGATGCTCCTCTTTTGGACCATTATTTCCTTTGAGGCGTATGGAGCTCCTCTTCGAGATCCTTTTCAGGATTTAGCCTGGAATATGATCTGGTATTTCTTTGTCAGCTCATTTCTCAGAATGAACAAATAATTTTACTATGCAATACTGGACTACACAGACGTTAGAGTCACCACCTCTTCTCAGAGGATTAGTATATAAGAAAATCAAGTACTTTGTCCTATCTCATATTTCACCTTGAGTAGATATTGAAAATTTCACATATATCAAGCTTAACAATTCCTTACCAATTTATTCTAACTGAGACAGGATCTGTATCATCTTCAGAATCAAGATCTTCATGCAATGCACCACAATCGATAAGAAAGATAAACTAGCTTTAATAATTATCAGGAAGAACAAACCGATTCTTAGTATTGTAAGAACAAATTCTTTCATGATCATGACTCTAAGATCATCACAAAATTCCCCGTCAAACTTATTGAAATTCAATTTAACTTTTAAATAATAACACCAGGGATTCTGATTTCTTCAACAAGATTTTTGCATCTTACTTCCCCAGTAGAGTCACCATTTTGTTAGCTCATTTTCTTGTATGAATCATTTAAAACAATAATAAATGTTTAACCCTCTATTCCCAACATCAAATTCATACATGAATAACGCTAATTAACAAGGATAAAAATCCTCCTACACTTTGGGCTCCACATACCTAGGTGGGTGTACCTTTAACAGACTCACTGAACAATAGAGAATCTCACAGTGGATTAAGGATTTACAATCCTTCTTCTTTTTATGCCAGTTTGGCCTAGGAAGGCTAACCTATTGATTCAATCTTCAATGAATCACTAAGATGAACTGTATTATTCAATACAATCAACTACACATAAAAGTTCTTGACAACAGGAGGTAAAGATTTTAATATTTAAATTGATGATAACAACCACATGTCAACATATTGACCAGTGCCTAATCGTGGGTAATAGAGTCATACCAAAGCATACACATATTAAGACAATTAATCAAAACATAATTGAACCCTAGATAGAGTTCCGTACAAACTACCCTCTCATTCCTCACACCAACGTATCAAATCCTTACACAAATCATAATTCTCTGCAATCACTTGCAAGACTTATATTTTCCTTGAAAATAACTCACAAACAAGAACATGATTACCTTGTAATCAGTATACTCAAAATGCCTTACAAATTGAACATATAAGAATTAATTGCAAATGCAAGAAGACACCATTGACATCAAAAATGGAGATTCCATTGTATTTTTATTAATATGAACTTGATAACAGTACATCTTCAAGACTCAAAAAACCAATGGTCAAACCAATTTAGTAATCTGCCTTGTAGTCTTATATTTTACCATCCTTATTACAATATTAATACTTGATACTTATAGGTAGCCCCAATCATCTTGGAATCCTTTTAGAGAATAAGGATGCAACAAGCTATGAATGACTGAGCTACATAAAAAAATACAGTTCCAAGAAGAGACAATTTCTGGCTGAAGAGATAACAATATTTGCTACAAGCCATGTGATTATTTGTCTTGTGACCGCTTGAATGCTTGAAGTTGTTCTGAAGTATTTGGGTCTTTATCACTTCGATCTTGCTCTCTTATTGGTGTAGAGGCCCCAAATATCTGATTTTCTCCATTCATTCAACCTCCTTGGTGTTAGCTGTCCCCTTCATATTTTTTGTCTCATGCTACCGGGGTGACTACTCCATACTTGCTAACCCATGAGGTGAACACCTCATCACTTGGCTAATTGAAATTGAGAACCTCATCCTTTTGGCTATTGCACTCCTCCCAATCACTGTTAGCCTTCTCAATCTCTGCCTCCCAAGATTCAAAAAATACCTTGGCTTTACTCAAAATATCTATAGTTAGAACAAACCATCTAGTATTTGCCAAAGTGACAATGCTTTTTGTTCTGCTAGTTAGTGCTTCATTTAGCTGCCTCAGCCATAGGGCTTCATTTTTTATGTTCCCATCCTCTTTGAACATATAGAGATACATATCATATCTGTCCTTGGAAAATTCCCCTTTCAGGGTTGTGATCTTCTTCATCACCATGTTCCTCTTGGTGTCTAACTTGATCATCAATTTTAGACACTTATGAGTGCTTGTAAAAATAATATCAACATCATTTTTCTCTTTAGAGAGGGAATTGAAAGATTTTACATGGGATGGCCTCCCCTTCCATTTACTCACTATCAAATTCCATCGTCCCCTTTTAGCATCATATTTGCTGATGATGCTTGCAATCTTCTCCCCAATAGGTAGAGGTTAGAGAGGTTGACCTCACTAGCACATCTCTTGAGATTTGTAAATATTTGATCTGTGTGCTTTTGCTTTACCAGTTCTTCAACCTGTTTGTATGCTAGGGAATCTTCCAGGTCTCTCTTACCCTCCTCTTCTAATCTTCTTCTCTCACTATTTAGCTTTCTCTTCTGAGCTTCTAATTCTGCCCTCTTGGCCTCAACAACTTCTTGAATAGTAGGACTTAGAGTTGCAGGGGATGGGGGATATGTTATGAATGGACTTGAGGAGGAAGGTTGATATGGGTCCTGAGAAATTACCCTTTGGGGCACAAATTGGGTCTTTTGCTTACCCTCCAACTCTGCTATTTTATTTTCCTTCATCAAAGATTTAACCCTCTCCTCGTTATAAGCTTTGAGCACAAACTCATACTTTTCATTCAGACCGGCATATGCTTCTTTCTCCTTGTCTGACACTTTCATGCTCAGATTGGCAACTTGTACGAAAAGGTCAGCTGCTTTAACTCCTGAGGTGTCTACAACCCTTTTCACAATCAGGCTACCTGTGTCTTCAGCTTCATCATCTTCTTTAACTCTTCTTTTGTCCTTCTTCTTCAGTGACCAGATTGCCAATGCTGCATGGTCTTCACTAAATTTAGCACCAACTCATGTTCCAGCAGGGTTTATGGGTTTTGCTTGTTTCCTTATGGCATCAAAAATTACTGCATCAGCTAAATCCCATTGTGGAAATATGAGTACCCCTTGCCTTTTGACCATCTATCTGCCCTCTTCAAGAGTAATTTTATGAAATTTTAGTATCAATTCTTTCTTAACTACTTTCTCTATGTCCTCTTTGGCAGTATCAGGTTGGGCTTCTGTCATTTTTTGGCATTTTTCATTGTATTCATCAATATGGCATCTCCATAGAAACTGAATAAAAGGTTTAGTTTTGATGAAACTGTCATCAAACAAGAATTCATCACTTGCTTGCTTGGTCACAGGGTCTAACTCCTTGCCAGATAATTTAGCCACTGTGAGGTTAGATGATGTATGCTTGGGTTCTTCTAGCATCCCCTCTTGTAATTCATTAGTAGTAACAACTACTTCACCAACATTTCTCATCTTGAGCAATTGCTCAATAATGGTCTTGTCATCATACTACATAGGGGATTGGGAGGGAGAATATAATTCACCTCCTTGTTCTTTTGTCTCCACCTTTTGCCTCTTTGGAGAGGATACTTCTTGAACATCAGTGTCCATTGGCCTCTTTCCCTTATGTTGAATGGGCTGATCAATTCTGGGAGTAATAGTGGCATATCCCCTTCTCTTGTATACTAGATAGTTCCCATGTGGAACTATTCTGCTTCGTGGGAATTTATTCATGATAGCAAGGGCCTTTTTAGGGTTACTCTCAACTGCTCTCTTCCTTTTCTCATTTAGGGTTCGTATTATTCTCTCAAAAAGATTCATAAGTGAATCAATTTTGTAAGACCGTGGGAAAAAATCCTTTAGAGGATCATAGGTCTTGTCAAAATTCTGGACAAAATCCAAGGATTTCTTATATGCCATCCACTTCTCCTTCCTGAATTCCTAGACCTCTAAGTCAAAGATATTCCTGATAATATCAGGATAGTAGAACTGATGTTTTAGCATAATACAATTGGTTCTCTTCCTAAACATGCCCATGATAAAATATTCATTATCAAAACATCTGGCTATGGAAGTAGATAAATGATAGGGCTCAAAATACTTGTCAAACTATGCCCACCCTCCGTTTGTTATGATAAAGTGATGGGCTTTAGTGAGGGGAGGAAATATGTTCCCCTTCATCTTTCCAGTCAAGGCTTCCTCCTGTAGCCCACCTAATTGTCTTATGATTTCTTCTATCCCAATCTTGAGTGGGACTCTGTAGGGAAACACATAAGGAACGCCTCTAAAACCATAGACCCTAATCACTATTGCAAAAGGGTATAAGATCAAATCTCCCCAGTTGTGAGAAAATTTCAACTCAGGGGCATACTCCATAGGCCTTAAAAGCATCAATATTTCATTGTGAATTCTTGCATTTTGGTTGCTTATAAATGACTGAAGTCTGGGAGAAAAAACATTGTCAAAGTATACATAACTTGCATTCTTTCTATCCCAAGACAAGTCTACACTCCACATCTGAATAGGAAACTCTTCATCATCTTGGAATTTCTCCAATTCCATTTCTTCTTCAAAGAACTCTGCATTGTTAAATAAGAACATATGCATCATAAGGGAATACCAACCCATAGGGTTTGTATATTGCCATCCTTGATCCTTGACAAATGATCATGCATCTGCTGAGCAATATAGGATGCATAATCAAAAACTACTGATAAATGGGGATGTAGAATTTGAACCACCATCAACATTATCTAGACTGGCATGGCTGCCTCCTCATTTATCCCTAAGACATTACATAGGGAACTATACATTTTTCTGGCTTTGCCAATGAAGAAATCTACTTTGAAGGGTTCGGGGGTTCCTGGCCCTATTACAACTAAATCTCCTATCTTTCCTGCATATCCTTTCACTACTTCACCTCTGTAATAATCCCTCTAGTTATTGTATATTTCTTTGAAATATTCAAGGTCAATATCATCCATACTCTGGGAAGTATTAGTCAACTTGAAGATCCTCCTAATTTCATTAGCTGACACAGTCAGTATTACATTTCCTCAGGTTTCTCTAACTACCCTAGACACCTTGTCATAAGTTTTTGCTTTTAGAATGAGAAAATCAGTGTCCATGAAGACACTAGGTGCTATTAGCTTACCAACATCTAGTTCCCAAATATTACAATCTGGGGTAGGGGCCTTTCTCTGACTATAAGCTGCTCTAAACAGAGCCAGGGCATCAAAACTTGTGGTGGCATCTCTTGCCCACCTTCCTGAATCATATAGCCCTTCCCCAATTCTAAAGCGTGGATGCTATGGTACTGCTTTCTTGGCTTGGGTGGCATCCCCCGAAGACAATGGTAACTGCTGTAGTAAATCCTCTCTAACATTCCATTTCCGGTAGTCAACTTGTCCGGTGATTTCAGCTCTAGGGGCCATTCTAATGGTTTTCTATCAAGACTAGAATTGGATTCTGAAACAGGAGTTCTAAAATCTTCTTTGAATTGCAATTCTATCTCAATTGGAATGCTTAGTGAATCAGTGAACTTACCCATTTTGCATAGAAGTCACTTGAAGCTTGTTTTCTTTTGCAATTCCATCTTTGCGTAAATGGTTTTGGTGAATGATTTAGATAGTAGTTGGCTTAATCATTTTATGGCCTCAATCAAATCAATCTCTCGAATTGAATTCAACTTGAGTTGCCACACATTCTATAATTAATTCACTAGCTTCAGTTTCACGGCTTAACGGCTCTCTGCAACTTGTTTTATTAACTTTGAATTTGAACCGTTGATTCTGGGCACTATTCTTTGCATCACATGGCCATTTTAATTTCCCAAAAATAACTGCTAACTGAGGACACATGTCAGCACCGCTTATCGGCTTATTTGTTAGATGTCAAGCATCTTAGACATAAGCAAACAAGCGAGCTGTCAGATGCCAACAAAATTAATTGAAGCTTAACATCCTGCAAGTTGTATATGCTTGGGCCCACCAACTGCCAGATGTTGCCACCTCTTATTCACTTGTTATATTTTGTGCACTTTCCCTTTAAGCTAATAAGCGGTCCGTTCGATCTTTTGAAACCTGTGCACCATTTAACTGAGTGCCTTTACATAGCTCGGCCCCACCAAAGACACGCGTCGCCATTGCTTATCTGCTTACTCATTAGATATCAAGCATCTTAAACATAAGCAGATACGCCGACTGTCACATCTTTTAATAGTTGCTTACCTTTTAATGGAGCATCACTCTTAACATGCCCGGCCCCACCAAAGACACGTGTTGCCACCACTTATCCACTTACTTGTTAGATGTCGTGCACTTTGGACATAAGCGGATACGCGCACCGTTAGATCTTTTTTGACTTGCACGACACATAAGGTGATGACGTAAAGGGACCCATATGGCAAGATTTAGGATTTAATAAAGTGGTTAGGATATTACAAACTATAGGCAAAAAGCAACCTATTCAACGGAGACACATAACTTAGTATGACTTAAGTGACCGAAAAAGTAATGCAAGAATAGAATAGGCCAAGGCACTTAGGGTTTTTTAGTAACTTTTGACCACTTTCAAATAGGTTGAGGGTTTAGGCACATTTTGCAGAGGCATAAAATAAAAATTAATACCAATTTCAAAACCCTTGACACTACAAATGACAGGAGACCTCATAAAAATTACAAGGCACACTTTGGACAAGAAATAGCACCAACAGTCTGCTATCAAAAAAATTCTGAGATATCTAAAGAATATCAAAGACTATGGCTAATGGTATAAAAGAGAAGGAAAATTTGAGCTTCAAGTCTATACAAATGCTGATTGGGCTGGAAACTTAGATGATAGAAAGAGAACAACATGAGGAGCATTCTTCATGGGTGACAGACTTGTAACATGGATAAGTAAGAAACAAGAATGCATCTCACAATCTACTATAGAAGTAGAATATGTGGCTGCTACTGCAAATTTCTCTAACATTGTATGGATCAATAAATTACTGGAAGGTATGAATATGAAAATTCTTGAAGCAGTGATTATATATTGTGATAATACTAGTGCAATAAACATATCAAAGAACCTAGTCATGCATGCTAAGACAAAGAATATTTCTATCAAGTATCATTACTTAAGAGAACAAGTGCAAGAGAAAGTGGTGATACTGGAATATGTTAAATCCAAGGAACAATTAGTAGGCATATTAATAAAGCTATTGCCTAAAGATACATTTGAGTACCTGGGAAACAGACTAGGGGTCCGACCCTTGTCTATTAGTTACTAAGCTGACTAGGAGGCCGCATCGGCCTACACATAATTAGAAGATCATTCATGTTGATGCAAGAAAATAGATGGAATGCAAAGATACATCAATACATAGAAAGGTACTTATTTGCACCAAACACCAGAGCTCTTATATTGTTCATGGAAAGGGAAATTCAAGGAGTATATTATAAAAAGAAGGAAGGATATAGTTTGGCATTTCTGTCAAAGGGAGAGAGATTATATATCCATACCATATGAAATATCCATCATAATCATAAAAAGGGAGATAAGTATCCTAAGGGAGAGATGAATCAAAGGAAAAAGAGATGAATAGAAATATCCATCAAGGAGAGGAATAGTCAAAGGGAGAGAAAACATCACACAAGAGATTATACAACAAAGGGAGAGACAGAATCAGGAGTTGCTACATTTATCTAGTGAAGGAAACAAAGCATAAAGAAAGTACTATGCAAGAATCAAATCCAAGCTAGAAGAGCTTATTGGGAGTTAAACATTTGTATTCATTATAGAAAAACAAGTTTGGTAGAGACTGATGAACTACAACTAATATATTTCATATTATATTAGTAGTTGTAACCACCTGAATTTGGTCTATTCCAACTATAGACCCTATTTGCCCTAAGTGTGATCATAACCTCGATTATGTCCAAATGACCCTATTACTACTTGGCATAATTCTTTGGATCAATTTAATGTCCTAGGTTATTTTTATCACTAATTTATATTAACTATTATAGCCATACAATTCAAATGAATTTAAAACCAATTAAATCAAATCAAAATTAAACATGGCTATAGTATTTAATTATAAAGGAATTAAATAAATTCCTAAATCAATTACCCACTTGCAAAATAACCCATTCCCCTAGCCTATTTAATTTAATTAAAATGGCTATAGTCCCCTAATTATT
>MU226963.1:1217122-1234209 GCA_018584345.1 Thuja plicata | reverse complement strand
ACCCTTGAGTCGTGTAATATATGTGAGTGTAAGACATGTGTATAAATGGTAATCGCTTCCACATGATTGTATGTTTCTTTATGTTAACTTTAAAAAAAAAATTATTTAGCACACATAGTGACATGTTCTAGGTTAATCTCTCTTGGGTTCCCTAGCGGGGTGTTACATCTGGTATCAGAGCCAGGTTTCTACACTGGGAACTATGAGAATTGTACGCCCATTAGGTTTTGTCTAGCTTAAATTTGAAACTAAAACATAGACATGCTACACATATGTTTTGATGTATTTCTTTATGGTTTATCTATTTAATTTTTAGTTTATGTTTCAAGCTATGTCATGAGATTTATATTATCTCTATTTGTTGCAGGAATTATGCCTAAGACACGAGTAGCTAGAGGCCATGGTAGGGGTAGGTCTGGTTCCCATGGTGGAGGGCAATAGGCTAGCTCCTCCACTAGTGTTAGACAAGAGAGTGATCAGCATCAGGAGACGGGTGAGTAGAGGAGGGAGAATCAAGATGAGTCTGGGGGTTTGAATATTAGGCAGATCCTTCAGGCCATCCTAGATCACCTTCCTGAGGGAGATAGAGTGGAGCGAGAGGCATGTCATCACTCCCAGTAGCAAGAGAGAGAGAGAGAGAGAGAGAGAGATCTAGGAGCCCTCATGGGAGGACTATTTCTGTGGATCCAACAGTGGTTGCAGCCAACCAAATGAGAGACCTGATGAGAGGAAAGGCCATTCCTTTCATCGGATAGGATTCTGGTTTAGAGGTAGAGACCTGGTTGATTGCTTTGGATAGGGTATTTGCGATGCATCCCTTTAGTAGTAATACTAAAGTGAGGTACGCCATCATGTAGTTGACTCATTTTGTGACTATCTGGTGGAAGATAGAGGAGCAGAAGCTTGGACTCCACATGGACACCATTACTTGGGAACTCTTTCTCAAGAATTTTAGAGAGAGGTTCCTATATGATCAGTGGAGGAAACAGAGAGCTGATGATTTTCATAATCTTAGACAGTTGACTTTGACTGTGAAACAATACAAGTGTCATTTCTGTGAGCTCTAGTAGTATTCTGAATATAGTGAGGATACCGCAATGTTGGTATAACATTTTGTATGAGGGCTTAACACTCACATAGTAGGGGACGTGAAGCTCTTTGAGCCAATGGACCTACGGGCTGCGGTGATTAAGGCCACCCTATCAGAGGCAAACTTGGCATTAGGCCATGGAGGTTAGACAGGTGCTCCTACAGGTGGTGCATTTGGTTTCAGGGTTAGAGGTAATTAGTCCCGAGGGACTGGGAACTTCAAGGAACCCCCTAGTTCCATTGCGGGTAATAAGAACTCACAGCAGAAGGTGAGTCATCCTCAGGGTCAGAGTGGTGGTACTCGCCCTAGGGATACTCGAGGTGGTCCGCATGCCAGGCGCAATCAATATAGTCAGCCTACATAGAGCACGCAGCAAAGTATTGGTAGAGATGGTTTCTAGCACTCTAGTGCACCCTCCAATGGGAGAGGCAATTTTAGAGGCACGGGGTGTTTCACCTATGGACACTTTGGCCACATTGCGGTGAATTGTCCACAGCGTGCTTCTCAGTCTTTTGAGCAGAGACCTGTGAATTTCAAACCTATAGTTGGGAACATCAGTAGATCTCATGGAGTATATGTAGCTTTGGAGTATCATCCTCTAGTGTATTATCCTCCTGTGATTGAGCCTGCGGGTAGAGGACTTGCAGCACGGTTTCAGTTTCTGGTAGTAGGAAAGGATCCTCAGTGTTCCAACCAAAGAGCGGGGAAAGGTCCTATGGGATCTACTTGTTGAGTCTTATATGACTCATTAGGGTGTTTCTTGTTTATGGGAGCTGTATCCCTATTTGTTTTAGGCTTTCAGGAGTAAGCCTAATCCTAGGGGGGGTGGATGTAATACCCATCCATGTTTTTCTTTTTAGTTTAGGATGCCATACTTTTAGGCATTGGTTTCTGTTGTTTGGCCGAATTCTTTTAGGCCACATTTCATGTGGGTTGATATTATTTCATTTGATGATGATACTTGTTTATGATGTCATGATTTTACCTTATGCATAGATAGATGTGATGATGTTATCATGTTAATTATTATATGTCGATTTCAGATTATGATATACTTACCCCATACTCGCATGTGTATGGTTGTTTTATATGTGAATGTACTTGTTGATGTGCTGCTATGGTAGAGGACAGATACATAGTTACTTGCTTTGGAGAGATCCACACGTTCGACTGATCCCTATCATTGGTTGCGATATTATATTATGTATGTACATGCGTGTTCTTTTGGTGACAAGATTTCAGGTACAGGGCATCGTCTTCCCTAAATTGGCAGGAGTGAGCGTGCCCATAAATATTCATCTCAATGGTAAAGAGGGGAGGTAACATACAGATCCAAAACCCTAACCTAAGCCTAATCATCCTAATGTAGGATGAGTTTCAGTATGACTACCTTATCCAGATATGTCTAGGTTGAAATAATTTGAATACCCTCTCTCTTGTGTTTGCGTGTGTATTGCTTGATTATGTTTTCAGGTGATTTTCAGATTATTGAGTGATTTTCCATGTTTAGTGAACTAATGGATTATAGTTAAATTAATGGTTTAATTATATCCTAAGTTTATTTTAAATAGTTAATTAAATTGAAATATTTGAATATTTTGATTTAATTAAATATTTAATTGAAAACTATATTGTATGTGCTTATTTGATTAATTAAATAATTAAATATTTGGTTGCATGCATTATTGTGACATAAATATTTAATCTATTTAATTAAATATTTTATTAATTACATGTGCATAATTGTGTTGAAAAAGTATTTCAAATTCAAAAGATCTTAACTTGTAATTAAGAGTCTAATTCGAGTTGTGGCAATAAAGGATATTTTATTTAATTAATTGGATTTACTTTCAATTTTAAAGTTGAGTTAAACTAGGGATTGACTTGGGAGTTGTCATTCACCTTTGCATGTTTTGGGGAATTTGAGTCTCTTTAGGGGGAATTGGTCATTCATTCTCTCATAACAAGTTTTTTTGAGAATTGGAGAGCTTTTGGTGATTTTGGGGTTTTTGAGGAATTGTGGATTGTTGTGGATCTTGGTTGCTTCAAAGTTTCAGGGTTTTCTATTGCTTGTGTGTGTGTGTGTGTTTGGATCTACATTGTGCCAGATCTGTGGTTGAATTGGGCTTGAGGGTTTCAGATCTACTTTCAATCCTCCAAGCTACGTTCTTTCATTCTTGCATTGGAATCAAGGTAGGTTTTATTTGCTATATGAGGTTTCAATTTTGTAAATTTAGGGTTTCCTATGTTGAGTGGATGCATGCTCATTATTTTGGCATTTAAATGGTTTGATATGGTATCTGTGTTTTTGGGTGTTTATTAAAACCCTAGATCTACCATTTTTATGTTTTTATCTCTCTTAGCATAGTAGGAATATGCTGGCAAAATTTTGTGAGATAATTCACTATAGAACTCCTATAATTCAATAAATCAATTGCACTATAGTTTGAACTATAGGAGGAAGAAAAATTAAACTAGGAATGAGAATATATTCCTTAAAAGATTTAAATTTGTTGAAAAATATTAGCCTCTGAAAAAAAAATACAGGCTTGGAAAAATTTCCAGCAATCAAAAAAAAAAAATCTCTAGAAAAGACAAAAAGTAAAAGAATGAGTTGCATTTACCTTTTCTTATTTTTTTCCATTTTCAGAAATTTATTTAAAAATAAAAAATAAGAAAATATAATAAAAAGGGTAGTTGAAAAGCGCAGTTGATTTTAAAAAAATTAAATAGAAATTTTTTTTAAAAAAAAATTGTGTTGGGGTGGTGGGACCCCATCCCCACCCCCACGACACCATAGGCGTAGTCTACGGACTGCCTTGGCAGCCCATGCTGCCGGCGGCAGTCACGGACTGCCTCGATAGTCTCTGGACTGCCCTGCGCAGGTGGTGGTACAGAGGGGGGGGCCTGCGGGGGACCCGCTCCCCCCCAAAAGTCTTTTTAAATGTTTTTTTAATATTTTAAAAAATTTATTTATTTTTAATAAACTCGGTATTAATTAATGTGTTTTATTTTATTTTAGGGTTTAATTTAGTTAATAATTATTTTAATTAAGTTTAGTTAATTTGGATTTTATTTAAAAGTTAATTAATGTAATTGTTTATTTAACTTATATTAATTGGTATTTAATTATTAATAAATAAAATGTCATTTTATGATTTATTTATTAATTTATGGTCAGTTATTTAAATAGGAAATTGGTTAGTTAATTTAATTGTTAATTATGTTAATTAATGATTTAATTAATACATTTGATTTGTGGTTTCAATTTAATATATATTAATTATTCATTGTAGCTAATATGATAATTATCAATTTGAATTAATATTTGCAATATTGAATTTTGAATTGATATATAAATATATCGTCTATTAGGTGCAATTAATTTAATTAATATATTATATTAATTACTTAGCAAAGATGTAAATGTGTAATTTACGTCAAACAAAGATTGATTTTAATAATGTAATTATGAGGTAACTCGAAACCTTGAAATTGGATCGATCTATTAGTGAATGAAATGAGTTTGTCGTATACATGTAGATGGTTTAAATAGAAGGGAAATGTTATCCGTGTATGTTCATTTTTCAGTCTTTTAAGACGTTCTATTTCTATACATCTTTGTGGATCTCTTGTGCTTGTATATGTTGTTATTTGGGGGCATTAGACGACCTAGGATGTATACAGAGGCTGGCAGGTGTAATGATATTTCTGTTACTCTATGACATGTGTGCTCTTTGCTATTACCCTAAACTGACCATGAAGACCCTTTCAATTATGTACCTGTGTGTGTACCTATGTGTGACCGTTCCTGCTGTATGGGATACTAATTTTGGGTACACTAGGGTTGTGACCTATGCTAGATCTGTTAGGATCTCTGAGCCTAGGGTAGGTTACCTAGATGCGTAGTAGGAGGTGGCTTGCAATAAGTTTCGTGTCCGTAAGAGACTACTGGGGTTTCTTATTGTGGATTTTCTTAATAAGTGATAACTAAAGACATATTTGGGGATATTAAAATGAATTATTAAGACGTGCCCTCACCCATGCTTGAGTGCTAGTATAGGCTAAGATGGTTTGGAGAAGATGTTAGTTGCCTTGCGAGGTATCTGACATAATTAGTGGGCCTTGTCAGTATGAGAGGACACTAGCTCTGTGTATGGTCACTTGGGTGCCGAAATCTGTTGTGATTATCTGGGTTGAACTTAAGGGTAGACCTACATGATGACACCTTCATTTATATATGCTAGATTTCCTATGTTGTTAGTTTCGTCTGGATTAGTGAGTCTAACCTTTTGTGATGATTAGTACACCGGATTAGAGAGCTCTCAGGATCCCTTGCTTAGTGGTTATGCCTTGTTGATTTTGGATATCCGATTGGGATCTTTTGTTATCTCCTCAACACGGTGGGGTGGACCTTTATGGTTCCACATAGATGGGTGGTAGTGATTCTTTATCCATTGAGATTCAACGTCCTTGTACCAGGTGCTTGATGGTTCCTTGCGGATGAGATCTTTATGTTTCTTCATCATTTATTATGTAATTTCTTTATTTTAATCTTGCATTAGTGTATCACATGTGATACCTAATCTAGAAATTGTAATAGTAAGTAGATTAGAGTGATTACCACATACCTTGTGAAATGTGCAGTGGATGTGAGTTTATGGTGGTTTCATGGTTATCCATGAGGATTGTAATTATGGTTATGTAAGTCGTACTTTTTATGTTTAATCAGATGGAATCTTTGTTATATTGTTAGTTGTGTTTTGCTTTAATTAATTCAACATTATGGGACCCTTGAGTCGTGTAATCTATGTGAGTGTAAGACATGTGTATAAATGGTAATCACTTCCGCATGATTGTATGTTTCTTTATGTTAACTTTAAAAAAAAAATTATTCAGCACACATAGTGACATGTTCTAGGTTAATCTCTCTTGGGTTCCCTGGAGGGGCATTACACATGAACCCACAAACCTCATGCGACTGTTTCCAGTAAGTCTAGGAGGTAATGCCATGGAATGGTTCTCAAATCTAAACCCTAAGGTCAAGACATTTGAGGAGTTAATCCAAAGGTTCATTCAACATTATTCCTACAAAATCCAACATGATGTAACTATGATGGACCTATGTAACACCAAACAACAAATTGTAGAATCATTCACACACTTCCTACAAAGATGGAGGAAGATTTATGCACGATATTCAAGGGTCATTCCTGAAATAGAGAAGATGGAAATCTTTGTCAATAATCTAGTGCCTGAATTGAGCTATGCTCTACAAATGCAAGACTCTCCTAGCTTTGATAGGATGATTAAAAATGCCCTCTGTATTGAGGAAGTTATGGTCAAAAGAGGGGAGATCACCCTTCAAAATGAAAATAAAAGCAAAGACTCCAACTCCAAGCCTAAATGGTGGAAACAAAACAAAAATGTTGTTAATGACAGAGTAGTTGATGCCTCTAACATTAATCCGTAACCTGAGGCATTCAATCTAACCAATGGAATGCAAGCAAGCAAAGATGCTAAGGTAACACCTCCCGTCCCCAAAGCAAACAATGATAACAACAAAGAATGAACATGGATTCAAAACCCCAAAGAACATTCACTCCTTTGGGGGAGACTCTTGAGACCGTTTTGAAAACATTGGTGGATAACAAATTTCTTACAATTCCTGATTCTAAACCGTGAGAGCCAATGGTCAAATCCAGGTGGTGGGATGATAAATTCTATTGTATCTTCCACAAAAAAAAGGGTCACAAGACTAATAATTGTCTCAAACTTAAACATGTCATCCAAGACCTCATCGAAGGAGGTAAGATCAAAGTAGATGGACATACCACCAATGAGGATCATACAATATTCAACAAACCCTTTCCTAATTACAATCAAGGAGAGACATCTAAAGGGAAGGGTAATGAGGTAAACTACGCCTATTCCAAAAATGACAATGTGATTAACATGCTCAACATTAAAATTGAATCCATCAATGTGATCACATTTAAAGGTGTCTCATCCCACTCCAATGCTGTAACATGGAGCCAAGCACAGGTTACAATCAAAGGACCTCCAAAACTGACATCAACATCAACATCCAAGGTTCCCATTGTAACTATTCCTAAACCAGTAGCCAAACACATGGTCACTATCCCTGGAGAAAAATATTACTTGGTTGACCAATTGCAATGGACCTCTGCCAAAATTTCTATTTTTGAATTGCTCAAGATATCCACGGTACATAGGGAAATCCTAGAACAAGCCCTACACACTACTAATGTTCCAAAAGATATTGATATAGACAAGTTTCAAGTGATGGTCAATCACATCTCAGTGCTGCACTACCTCTCCTTTTTTGAAGAGGACGACAAGTCATTAACCCATCCACACAATCAACCCCTCCATATCGAAGTCCTTAATCATAAATCCCATGTTAGACGTGTATTGATAGATGGAGGCGTAGGATTGAATATCTGTACACTGGATTTTATTAGGAGACTAGGTCTCTCAGAATAAACAATTGACACTAGAAATAAGATAACCATAAAAGCTTATGATGAGGAAGAAATATCCTCTAGAGGTCTTATTGCTCTACCTATCAGAGTCTAACCAATCGAGAGGAATGTCATATGTCAAGTTCTGGCTTTACTATTGGCTTACAATATTCTACTAGGGAGACCATGGATTCATAAAATGCAAGCTGTACTGTCAACTCATCACCAATGCATAAAATTCCCACATAATGGGGTGGAAGTGACGATTCCTGTAGATTCTAACTACACTTGCAACAATATCAAAGTAGGTAGCATGGTCCCACACAATAAAGAAGCTATGAATGCAATTGCTCCTAAAACTACCAAGGACATGGTTATGAAGAGTTTTAGTAAAACCTTGAAACTTGAAGAAATAGGTATGGGAGAGTACAAGCTGGACCTGACTCCCTCATTGAAAGACCTTCTGGTGTCACCAAGATCCTATGGAAAACCTTCATCGACATTCGCACCTCTAGCATTCAAAGAGCCATAAGTACACAAGGCGATTGGCATGATAAAGGCATCCACATCTTCTTTAGATAACATAGAAGAACAGGCAGTCTTGGACTGGCTTTACAAAGGGGAACCAATGAAGACTGAGGTCAAACATGTGAAGATATCCCCTGAACAGTATGGAAAGGGATATGATTTCCTCACACAAATGGGATACAAATGAAAGGGACCTCTAAATGACATAGGACGAGGGATCATTGAACCTATACCCATGGAGTTCCATAACAACAGAGATAAAATAGGACTGGGTTTTAATACTAAAATTGATAAACCCACTCCAATAGAGAGTTCACCTTTTGATAAAGGGAGCGATGAAATATATGAGATAGTACTAGAACCATGGCCTTATAAAAGATTATTACATGTTGGTACAGAGAATCTGACATATCAAGGAGAACGCTATGTACCTAGCTTTGAGGTACCACAGGATCTTCACACTCCTTTTCTATCACAACCTCCCATTCAAGAGGTAGGAGACACCATAGAAACAATCACTCAAGAGGTACCCCTGCCACAAAATTTGCATCCTAGCTGGGGGCAATTGGTCACAATTTCACATGTCCTCGATCTACCCCACTTTGATCTACAAGCAGCTAATCAAGTACATCAGATAACCATTTCTAAATACTTAAACAGATCTGATGATGATGTCACAGACTCTCATGACTATGAATGGGATCAACTATCTATCACCTCTGAAAATATTGGAATAGATAAAATTCACATGTTTTCAGCTCCCTCAGCTCCTAGCAAATGATCTAACACTCCTCTCAATGATACTGATCCTCCTGAAGTAGAAGAAGAGTTCCTTCCCCCAATCATTAATGCAGACATAGGTGAATACATAAGTCTGGATGAATTTCATAGGCCACAAGAAAGACACCTCCATTTATAGAGAGATGATGATGAGATTTCAATTGACGAGTCGCTAGAGTTTGGTCCACATATGACTAACAATGACCCTTTTTATGATGATCTAACTCTTATTGATCTAAATATCAAAGAAATTAACTTAATAAACCATGTCATGTTAGTTAATGGTCTTGATGCTAACACGATGCTGTCCTTCCTAGAATTTGACTCCCTAACATTGGTACATCCCGACCTAATTGATTGGACCAAAACAAATCCTAATCCTATCCTTGACTTTTCCAATGACCACTCCCTAGCTTTTTATCTCATTGCTTGTGAATCTTACCCTTCTTCCACCAATGCAAGGAGTGAGAACATGTCACAGGAGGATATCAAGTTTCTTAGTCACAAACTAAATAATAAAAAAAAAAGTGGACTGATGGTGAAAACCACTCTGTGACAGTATCAGATCTCAAAATAGTAAAGAGAAAAGATGTATCCAATGGTGAAAACCTCTTAGAGGTGCCAAAGGATAAGACTCTTGATATCCTCCTTGAACACTTTCAGGAAAGATCTTCGGTATTGATTGAACCAACATAGCCAGTAAACTTGGGCACCATTGAAAATCCTCAATTAGTTCATCTGGCATAATCTTTATTAGGATAAGGAAAGGTATAGTTCATAGAGTTCCTGAAGGAGAAGAAGATCAAATTTGCATGGTCTTACACTGATATGCTAGGGCTCGATCCTAATCTCATCATGCACCACTTATCTATAGCTCTTGGGATGAAGCCCGTGAAACAAAAACTTAGAAAAATGCATCGTCATGTTGCATTACTGGTAAAAGCAGAACTCAAAAAGTTTTTGAAAGTTGGATTTATTCGAGTCATTTCCTATGTAGGGTGGATCTCCAATGTGGTCCCCATTTCTAAATCTAAGAAATCTATCAGGATCTGTACAGACTTCAAAGACCTAAACAAAGCATGTCCGAAGGATGACTTCCCTCTACCAAACATTGACATGATCATAGATCTTACATCAAGATTTCAGATGTATTCATTAATGGATGGATTCTCAGGCTATAATAAAATCAAGATCACCCTTGAGGATCAAGAGAAAATAGCATTCACATGCGCATGGGGCACCTTTTGTTGGAATGTCATGCCTTTTGGGTTAAAGAATGCTAGGGCAACATATCAAAGAGCTATGACAATAATATTCCATGACATGATGCACAAGAACATGGAGGACTATGTAGATGACACATTGGCTAAATCCAAAGAGAGAGGTACTCACATTTCTAACCTAAGAAAGATATTGGATCGAATGGAATAGTTCCAACGCAGGTTCAACCTGAAGAAATGTGCCTTTGGGGTCCAATCAGGGAAGCTCCAAGGATTCATAGTATCCATGAAGGGAATCGAGGTAGATCCTACAAAAGTAAAGGATATTCTAGAGATGGCTCCTGTACGTAACATCGGTCAAATGAGGATGCTACAAGGGAGACTTCAGCTCATCAAGAGATTCATGTCCCAACTTGCAGATAGGGCACAACCCTTTACTTAGCTACTACATAAAGGGGTTACCTTCAAGTGGGATGAACACTGTGAAGCAAACTTTAGAGAATTAAAAGGGTACTTGGCTACTCCACCCATTCTTATGGTGCCTATTCATGGAAAGCCCTTACTCCTATACATTTCAGCTACATCTACATCCCTAGGAGTATTACTAGTGCAAGAAGATGAAACAAAAAAAGAATGAGCTATCTACTACATTAGTAGAACACTAGTCACTTATGAGCTCAATTATAGCATTATTGAAAAAGCACACTTAGCAACCGTCTTTGCATCACAAAAATTAAGATACTACATGCTCTCTCATATAGTGAAGCTCATTGCTAAGATCGATCCTCTAAAGTATCTTTTGAGCATAACAGCTTTAACAGGACGCTTGGCAAAATGGGTCCTGATTCTAAGTGAGTTTGACATTGAATATGTAGAATAGAGAGCTATCAAAGGATAGGTACTTGCAGATCAATTGGATGATTCACCACTCTAGGATGATGAACCATTACTAATTGAATTCCCTGATGAAATAATCATGCATCTCACTGAACATCCATGGAAGATGTACTTTGACGGTTCATTCACTCAACAAGGATTTAGAGCTGGGGTCCTCTTCATAACTCCAAAACGATACAAGATTCCCAAATCTTACAAATTGATGTTTCCATGCACCAACAACATCTCATAATATGAAGCATTGGTCAATGGCCTCAAGTTAGCTATGGAATGGAAGATCATTGAGTTACACATGTATGGTGACTCCCAACTAATTATCAGTCAAGTCAATAGGGAGTATCAAACAAAATATGAAAAGTTGATGCCCTGCAAGCAACTAGTTGATGATCTAAAGAAGTATTTTGTCTTCGTCACCTTCCAACAGATACCAAGATCAGAGAACAAGGCTGCAGATGCTATGGCTACCTTGGCATCCATGTTACAATTGGAGGAGCATCAATTCTGCTATGACTTCTTGGTGGAGGAAATATCCTATCCTACCTTTGCTAACCCTGAATACCAGGTAATATTTACCTTGAATATCCCAGACCAATCTTGGTATGCCAATATCATTGCTTACCTTTCTGACAAAACCATTCTCACCAATCTATCTAGAAATGAGAAAAGATCCCTGATTAGGTTAGCATTATGTTACGTCCTCATAACTAACAACCTATATCGATGCAATCTCAATGGTACACTTCTTCGGTGTTTAGAACTCGAAGAGTCCAATCTAGCATTAAAAGATGTCCACAAAGGTGTGTGTGGATCACACTTGAACAAATTTTCATTAGCTAAGAAACTGCTCAGAGTAGGCTATTATTGGCCCACCATGGAGAAGGATGCTATTCAGTTTTCAAAATCATGTCTTAAATGCCAGACACATGGAAACCTTACCCATGCTCCTGCCAAAGAACTTATACCTTTCATAACACATTGGCCATTTCAGCAATGGGCCTTTGACTTGGTTGGACAAATATATCCCAACTCTTCAAATGGATACAAGTTTATCATTACGGACACTGAGTATTTGACGAAGTGGGTCGAAGCCATGCCGCTAATCAAAGCCACTAGCAAACAGGTGGCTATGTTCATTCTAAACTACATTATTTGTAGATATGGGATACCCTCTTCAATTGTTACAGACAATGGGGGCCAATTTAGAAATCAAGACATTGATGACCTCTGTGAACAGTTCCATATTACTCAACATTGCTCCTCAATTTATTACCCTTAAGGTAATGGACAGGCTGATGCATCAAACAAAAAAATTCTCAAGATTCTACACAGAACTGTAAGCAAGTCTGGCAGAGACTGGCATCTACAACTGAATCTGACACTATGGGCCTACAAAAAAAGCATTAGAACACCAACTGGAGCCATGCCATTTTCTTTAGTCTATGGCGCTAAAGTAGTACTACCCATTGAGGTTGAAATTCCATCTTTGCGGATATCTTTATAGGGACTAGTTACTGATGAGCAGTACCGTATAGATAGGGTTAATTCTTTAGATCTACTAGACGAGCGTAGACAACAAGCATTCTATCACCTCAAAGTATATCAAGTACATATTTCCAAAGGCTACAATAAAAAGGTAAAGCCACGCAAATTTGAAGTAGGAGATCTCGTTCTCAAGGAGAATCCTAAAAACTAGCCTAACAGGGAGCAGAAAGGAAATTTTGAACCTAACTAGCTAGGACCTTATGTTATCACTACTATTTTTGCGACTGAAGCTTATCAGTTAGCTATACCTGAAGGAGACATTCTTCCAGATCCTGTTAACACTCTACATTTGAAGCAGTTCTACACTTAATGTTCAGCTAGCAGAGCCTGTACAGCAAAAAGTTCTTGCAAAACACCCAAAACATTCAGAAAATTGATCCTGAAGAAATCCAAAAATAGTGGAAAAGATCCTACAAAAGGGGTATCCTTGGTGAAAACCTAGTAAACAGGCACCTTGATACTACAAAAATATTCAAAAAATAAAAAATAGCAAAAAAAAAAAATGAAAAAGAGAAAAGTGCCTTGATGAGCACCTGGTAAAATAGGCATCTTGGTAGCAAAAAGAAAGAAAAAGGTCTTTCCAAGTGGTGAAAACCTAGCAATCAGGCGTCACTTGTGTTTTGTGCTCCATCTATCAATGCACTACTGATACTAGGCCTTCGTAATTTTGCCTGTGCTCATACGCTGACTTTATCTTCCTAAATGACTATCTTATCCTTGCTTTGGATTTGTCTATCTTTACATCTTAGGAATAAGTCATTCTGCACTAGGGGGCATGTTTGCTGGCATAGTTGGTTGCAGTTACTAGGTTTCTCTAGGATGATTTCCATTGCGAACATGATGTTTCTTGATACATGCAAAACAATGTAACTTTTCAAAACAAGGGTGTCTTTTCACGCATCACATATCTAGAAACAACATTTACATTAACAGAGTTCCTACAAGGCTATATTGGATTGCAAACATGAACAGATTATTCTATCAATGCACAGACATGGAACGCCATATTTCTTATATTATAATTTTCTGATTGATGAATCTTTACTGTGTTTGACAGATGAATGAACAAGTACTACTTAAACACACAGTTTGATAATGGTTTGATTATGATTCTTTTATGTCCTAGTGGCATCTAAGTAATTATAAATTTTATTTGATTGATTCTCAATTGATAATTTATTATGTCTTCTTAGTTGCTTAATGACATCTGCACAAAGACAAAGAGTCGCAAGGATAGGGGGCATAACGTTTTCTTGATTTTCTGCATATGGTGATTGTTCCAAATGATCCTATAAACTTCACCTAACTTGGATGTTTATGGTAAGAGCTACCACTATGGGTGGATAGCCGCATATATCTCGATCTTGGTTATGTGCAAACTATGGTGAGGTTGAAACAATTTCCTTGTCTGTTTTCTGATCCAGATTCTCACTAAGGTATACGAATCACAATGTACCCAAGAATATGAATTTTCAAGGTTATTGCGGGTCCAATATCTTGCCTTAATCAGAATCTGGTATATTAAAAGGAAGGTGACTATTTTTTTATCCTGGCTTCTATGCCTTGATGCCTAAGTCTATTTCCAAAATTACAATAAAGACATAGTATTCATATTATCATAATATCAGTGGGTATTAGTGATGATTATACTATTAGGTGGTCCATTCCAAAAAGTGCCCAATGATGATAAAAATGTTGCAATATTTGCTAAATCAGTGACAAGTTCTAAGAGTCTACATATAGCTGTATTTAGAGCTTGCATGATGCATTTATAACAGGAATAAAAGCATAAGGAATTTTGAGCTCAAAAATGATTTCTATCTTCTTCTAAATCAAAGTTAATTACATAATCAATGATTCTCAAAATCTTTGATCTATCAGGAACAAAATCAAACTCACATTTTCACATAATAAAATTGGTTCTCATGTGTTTATTTTTAAAACACACCTTCTTTTCCACTTCTTCTACTCCATTCTTTCTTATCCTAACCGCTCCCTGCAAGTGATACGTTCTTCAACTGAGGAATTTTCTTCTTTTCCTTCGATTTCATTCCCGAGGGGGCATGATCACACTATCATCAATTAATTTTTTTATTTTACTCAAAACATCATCAAAATGACTTCGTTATCAAACAAACTAGGGGCATAACAACTTCCTTGACTAAAGTTGGAACTGTTGGATAGAAAGCTTTGGTTCTCATGAGCTCGATATCTTATGTTTCCTCATTTTAAGAGATTTTTATTAAAGCTCTTGGCAGCTTCGTACTGGCTTCTTGGATGACAACCAAGTTCAGAATTAGTATTATCAATCTTTGGACGACAACCAAGTTCAGAATTGGTATCTTTAAAATCTTTTATTTATCTTTGAATGACAACCAAGTTCAAAATCAACTCTATTAGTTTTGTTCGATCAAGTGTGAGACTAATCTCATCAACATTTTTGTCATACCCAAAAGTTGGGCAAAAACAAACACAATTTTTTAATAACGCACATAAATAGGATACCCAAACAAACATAAGGGTATTCATGTGCACGCAAAATGGTGCAAAGGGATAAACGAAACCAAAAAGGGTCTCAAGGAGAGGGGATAGCTTTCACAGCTATCCTAAAGGATGACTAAGCTCCAAACTGGAACTGCATGCAAACCGAGGTAGTTGACTAAAAGTCAACTAGAGTTGACCAAAAGTCAACTAAACCCTGAAATAAGTGAATGGTACAAACTAGGGTTCGCTTAGACCCAAAGAAAGACTCATACATGCAAATCGAGATGGTTCGACTAAAAGTCAACTATGGTTGACAAAAAGTCGACCATGCCTTGAAATAGATGAGGGAGTGTCTCTAGGGTCTACTAAGCGCTATGGAAGTTATAGGCACACAAAATCAGGCAGTCGACCAAAAAGTCAACCCAAGTTGACCAAAAAGTCAACTGTCTCCAAAAGGCTTGAAACTGAAAACCTAGGGTCCAACGGGTACAGGGAACAACTGGGATGAAAATCAGGATGATCGAAGGGAGTTTGACTTATGGTTGACCAAAAGTCAACCCTACACGACGCTGGTCAAAGGTAGCGATAATACCCTTATAAGGTGTATATCGCGGAGATAAAGGGGGTGCTATGACCTATTAGACGATTAAACGTTACCTAAATTTAAAATTTAAATGAATGATTAGATTAAAATTTTTATCGAATATAAGCTTAATACCTTTTCTTTAAAGCATTATAACTTTAATATAAACAATTAAACTAAATTCCCTAAAAGAACATTCATTTAATATTTCAAAACTATACTAATTTGATAACTAAATTAAACTTCCCTAAATATTTGCAAGTCTTTAAGTACATCTAAAAAGAATTAATAAGTAAATAACTAATTTAAATCTTAACATTTTCAACTAATTTATAAATCAACTAAACTAAACTATCCCATTTAAAGTTAAAAAAATTATAATGCATAGCCATTTAAAATGCTACCTAAGCCTAAAATATATCCATCTAAATTCAAAACAATTTCTTAAATAAAGAGATCTAATAAGCAAATCTAATTTTAGTAGATCAAATCTTAACAATATAAAAAAAACTATAATATAACAGCAAAGTTTATTTTTTTTTTGTCACTATTTTAAATTATAAAATTAATTAGTAAAGAACTGTGCTGCAGAGGAGGAATAAAACTATTTTTATTAAAATATTTGACTGAGGCAACCACCCCCCTCCCAACCCTAAGTATCCTTATGGATTAGGGCGAAGGAGGTGGCAAAAAACCCGCAGGTGGGCGGTGGCAGAAAGTGGAGGAAGTGGCGGGTTCAGCAGTGGCCGCGGGTTACGGTCCGCCGAGCGGCAGAAGGGAGTTGCGGCAGTGAAGGGAGCAGGGGAATGAATGGGGCGGAGCGGTGGTGGCCGCAACTAGCAGCACCACTGCCCATGGTGTTTCAACCACGCACAGGGGGGGTGGACGTGGGGCGGCCGATGCCGGTCGACGGTGCCTCCCCACTATGTTATACACAGTGGGTGGCCTGCGGCCGCGCGGCCCCCATGATGTAACATATAGCACTGACGGGATTTGGGGGGGTTTCGGCCCTCCCCAATATTATTTTATTTTGATTTTTATCTTGATTACTAAACCGCCCTCTTTTTAAACATTATTTCTTAAAAAGAAAGAGTTACTAACTTAAAATAAAATAATATACACAAGCCTTTTTTTTTGAATTTAAAATTAAATTTCTCTGGTGAAAAACCGACTGTATTTTTCAAAACAGTGGGTATTAAATAATATTTAAAAAAAAAAAAAACAACATGGATGCATTCTATAATTTATGCTCCACATCTTTGTGGAAGAAAATTTAAATTCATGCCCTTATTTTTTTTAAAAATTATTCAGATATCTACTAAGTGTATCAAATAAAAAAAATATGTAATGAACTTTCTTTTCTTTTACTCACAAAAAAAATAACCTTTAAACGATAATTTATTTATTTAAAAATCTACAATATTAATTGTAAGGGAGTTGATCTATTATTATCTTCCTCTTACCTTAACCATAACAAT
>MU226963.1:1181919-1216049 GCA_018584345.1 Thuja plicata | reverse complement strand
ACACTCCTCTTTCAAATTCGCTCAAAGATGAAAATGACACTTAAAAGGAGTAATAAATGAGTTTAGAGGCTCATTAATGATAGAAAATGACCCCTAACCCATAGGGTACCAAGTTGGGTGACTAAAATTGACCCCGGTTATCCCCTAGGAGCCCAAAAGACCCTCTAAAACTTACCCTGAAGTTAACCTACGAAATTCTAAGTCAAAGAAATTCTAGAAACTTCTAACCCTGGGGCAAGCTTGGGTACTACTCCTAGATGACCTTAGTTAACCCTTGACTTACCTTGGTTTCCCCTTTTACTAGCCATGTCAATAATTTAATTACAACACTTGCCAAATTTGGCACATAAAATTAAAACATTAGACATGACTTAATAACATGAACATTTACTAAATTAATAACATACATGCAAACCACATTCACGAAATAAACAAATAAAAATGAGGTCCATGTCTCTTTATATAGATAGGACCTTGGTAAGCACAGGTATATACATAAGTGCCAGTACTGGGTCCCCGATTTAGATCCATGGTCAACTCTTCCTACACACTTAATGCACACATCAGTAGATCCAAAACAACATGATATGAAACATAACATAACGTCAACAATATATGTAAGAATATAAACCACATTACATTAGAACTAAAATATCCTAGCATCGGTTTCCTAAACCATTTTCATCATATTACATTCATACATTTGAGATCCATATAAGATATCAAGATAAGCTAAAACTAAATCAGAAAATAAACATCTCAAAAGTACCCTGATTACAAAATCAGGTGCTGAATATATAACACAGGATTCCACCGATCCTCAAAAGTATAAAAAGTCTCTGATAGTCAAAGTATGTCAAAGCATAAACTACTAAAAGCATGAGAACAAAATAATAAAACTATAACAATCTAGTGTAGGTCTCACATCCACCCCCTCTAGGAATGAACTTCCTCCTGGAGTTCATCGAAGAGGTGAGGGTACTGTGATCTTATCTGTGCTATGTCCTCCCAAGAGGCTATAACCTCATCATAGCAATCCCACTGGACCCTAACCTGGTCCAGTTCTCTACCTCGAAGGCCCAAAGTCCGTCGAGCCAATATACGAATTGGCTCCAATGCCATCTGTCCGTCCGACTCCACCTGCAAAGCATCCCAATCTATCACATGAGACTCATCATATATATACTTCCTCAGAACTAAAAATTGAAACACATCATGGATGCGTGACAGGCTAGGTGGCAATGGTAAATGGTAAGAAACTGGTCCTATCCTCTCAAGGATCTCAAAAGGTCTAACAAAATGGGGTGCTAGCTTAGAGCCCTTTCCAAAATGGATCAGACTCTTATGCAAACGCACTCTCAAGAAGACTCTGTCTCCAACTAGATAGGCTCGATCAATCCTCTTCACATCTACATACTTCTTCTGCCTATCTTGAGCTTCCTCAAGTCGCTGCCTAATCGAGGTCACCTGCTGCTCCATATCCCTGTCTAGCTCAGGACCAATGGAAACTCTATCCTCGATCCTATCCCAACTGGGTGGGGTCCTGCATGGTCTACCATAAAGAGCCTGGTAGGGAGGCATACCCAAGGAAGTTTGGTGCCCGTTGTTATAGGAAAAATCCACTAGGTGTAGGTATTCTTCCCACCGGGTCTGATGGTCCATGACATACATGCAAAGCATGTCCTCTAACACTTGATTGACCCTTTCGATCTGTCCATCTATCTCAGGATGATAAGTTGTACTAAAGTTGAGTCTAGTGCCCATAGCTACCTAAAGTTCTCTCCAAAAGGATGAAGTGAAGAGAGAATCTCTATCTGAGATGATCTTACAAGGTACGCCATGAAGTCTTACTATATCTCACAAGAACACTTGTGCCACCGTTGGTGCAGTAAAGGTAGTACGCACGGGTGAAAAGTGAGCCACCTTAGTCAACTTGTCGACTGTCACCATGATGGCATCATGATGATGAGAAGACATAGGAAGACCTACTATGAAATCCATAGATATGGTGTCCCATTTCCACACTGGTACTTCATGAGGTTGAAGAAGGCCACCTGGATGATGGTGTTCCACCTTCACCCTTTGGCACTCTAGGCATCTAGCTACCATCTCTACAATCTGCAACCTCATGCCTGGCCAATGATATAGTTGCCTTAGTTCGGCATGCATCTTCTTAACCCCGGGATGCATTGCGTAAGGGGCCCTATGAGCCTCAAGCATAAAAAATTCATGCAATCCATCGGAAGAAGGTATATAGATATGTCCCCTATGACGCAATAGTCCATCAGACTCCAAGACATACTCTGAAAACCTCCCCTCAAGGGGTCTCTGAGATCGAATCAACTCACAAATCTCTATGTACATCTCATCCTCTTGCAAGTGATGAAGGATGTGATCTCTCAAATCCGTGCCAGTAGACATAGAAGAAAGCTCGTGCCACCTCCTACTCAAGGCATTTGCGACCACGTTCTCTTTCCCTTTGATGTAATGGACATCAAAATCATATCCACATAAGAACTCCATCCATCTCCTCTACCTAGCATTAAGGTTTGGCTGAGTGAAGATGTACTGAAGACTCTGATGGTCTGAATGAAGTTTGAACTGATGTCCTAAGAGAAAATGTCGCCATCTGACTAAAGCATGCACCACTGCTGCGAGCTCAAGGTCATGGGTAAGGTAGTTGAGCTCGTGAGTCTTTAGTTTCCTAGACTCGTAGGCTATAGCTTTCCCACCTTGCATAAGAACCACTCCTAAACCATCCAAGGAAGTGTCTATGCATAACATAAAGTCTACTGAAGGTTCTGAAATAGCTAGAATGGGTGCACTGGTAAGTTCTCTCTTGAGCTCTTGAAAAGCCTTATCACACTTCTCAGTCCATTCAAACTTCTTTCCCTTTCACTGAAGAGAAGTAATGGGGTGAGCTACCTGAGAGAAACCATTAACAAACTGTCTGTAGTAACCGGCTAAACCCATGAAACTCCTAACTTCGGTCACAGTGGTAGGTGCTGGCCAATCTATGATGGCATCAATATTCGATGGGTCTACTGAGATCCCATCACCTGAAATAACATGGCCAAGGTACTTGACCTCTGTTATGAAGAAAGCACACTTTGACAAGCTTCCATACAACTGATTGTCTCTAAGACACTGCAAAACTTGCCTCAAGTGTTCCTCGTGCTCTTTCTCATTCTTGGAATAAATCAAGATGTCATCGAGAAACACAACTACAAACTTGTCAAGGAAGGTTCGAAATACTCCATTCATAAGACTCATGAACACAGCTGGAGCATTCGTAAGACTGAATGGAACCACAGTGAATTCATAGTGGCCATATCTAGTGTGGAATGTGGTCTTGTGAATATCACTATCCATGATCCTCAACTGATGGTAACCCGATTTGAGGTCTATCTTAGAAAAGACTCGGGCACCCTGCAACTGATCGAACAAGTCATCAATCCTAGGAAGTGGATACTGATTCTTGATGTTACCTTGTTCAACTGTCGGTAATCCATGCACAACCTAAATGAGCCATCTTTCTTCTTCACGAAGATAACTGGTGCACCCCAAGGAGAAACACTAGGATGAATGTGTCCCTTCTCTAATAGTTCCTCAAGCTGTAACTTGAGCTCATTAAGCTCATTAGTGGTCATCCTATAAGGTGCTCTGGAAATTGGATCAGCCCCTGGTACAAGATCAATGTGAAAGTCTACTTCCCTACGAGGAGGCATACTAGGTAGCTCTGATGGAAACACGTCTGCAAACTCTTGAAGAATGGGGAAGTCATCAAGAGAAGTTTCCTTCTCTGACTCTTCTTCCCTATCACTGATGGTGATGGCGTACATCTGGCATCCCTTTCGCATGCACCGCTTAAGCTGCATGGCTGATATCACATGGAGGGATACAGGCCTATGAACCCCAGTAATAACTGTATCTGTACCATCATCACCCAAACATTTGATCCTCTTCATATGACAATCTAGCCTGGCTCTGTGGGCACTCAGCCAATCCATACCGAGGACTAGACCGTAAGATCCAAGGGGAGTAACTCTGAGATTATCTATGGTGGTCATCCCACCAATCCGAATAGGGAAATCACTAACCATCGAGGTTACAGAAACTCTAGCTCCTGAAGCTAACTCTACTTCCCAACTAACCTCCTGTCTAGCTGCCACTAGCCTACAACGTTCCACAACTGATGGAGAAATAAAGGAGTCAGTGGCTCTTGTATCAAAAAGAATAGAAACATCACTACCTCTGATCTTACCTGAGGCCTCAATAACGGAAGCCTGGTGCTCTGCCTGATGATTGTCCACTACTGCAAAAACCATGTGGGATTTCCCCCTGTCCCCTACTGTAGGTTTTGAAACTGCCATACGTTGAGTACCACCCTGTGGGAACTCTCTAGCTAAGTGCCCCATGGCACCACATGTGTAACATGGCCCCCGTGACTGAACCTGAATGCCAGGAGGCCTAGAATACTGTGATCCTACAGCCCTAGATGAACTGCTATTGTAACACCCCAAAATTGGCACCTAATAATCAATCAATTTTGGTGCATTTTCTTATCTTCGAAGTCCTATTGTACTAGGCAAATTCTTCTCCTAATTGACTTTAATTGACTGAGTTTCAAATGCAGAAAACCCAAATTTGCATAAATCCAACATTACAATTAAATTCCTAAATCTCAAATGATTATTAGCTATAATCCCTATGATTAATTGATTTAATCCTAAAGTCCTAAAGTAATTTTAATTAAATCAAATACACCCTCTTTGGCTAATATACATAAAAGGAATTGAAGAGTTATTATTATTAATAGAATGAATTATCCTCAAAAGGGATTTCCATAATTTCATACGAAGAGACACTTATGTGTCCATAATTCATTCTTTAATTTTAATAAACCTTGCATATTTGTCTCAAATGGAGAATGAAGAGACAACCGTTTCTTTTCAAGAAGCTCTTCATTCTCTCTCTTCGGTTTTCTATAAAAGAGACCTCTTTTCTTCATTGAGAGATCCTTGGTTTTTGAGCACAATTACTATAGTCAAATTTAGTTTCAATTTCATGTTTTTAGCTTATCTTTTGCATAATTATTATAATTTCATTTTGGAATTGAACATTGTTTAGCTTTCACTTATGCTCTACTTATAAGGCTAACAATTCAATCTTGTACTTTCAAAGCTTTCTAGATTCATGTGCAAGTTCAATTCTAGCTTAAAAGCATTTTTTTTATATCTTAATCATGTCTCAATTCACAGAATAGCAGCACTTTTGCTCATATAGATGCATATTTTCTCACAATTGATGGCTATTTCTCACACACTCACACTATGAAATCCTCTGTATTAGAGAAGGTCAGGTTGTTGGCTCTCGATCTAAGGGTAAATTGCAGCAATCACTCCTAATTAGGAGGCAACAGGTCATCTCAATCACTTTGTAGAACAAACAATTCATGTTTGTCTCTGCAAATCCATTGATTGAATAAGGACTATGTTTTGTTTGTGTTGAATAGAGAGGTCACATTCGACATTAAACAAATATAACCTCCCTTAGAGGACTGCTGAGTCTATGCTGGAGGGGTAACAGGTGCCTAAGATCTTTGGTCCTTCTTAGGACCCTGAGACTGCCACTGCTTGGACTTGGAGCCCTGCTGAACCTGAGGTGCCCTCTGTCACTGGTTCTGCTGTGATTGTTGTGGTTGTTGTTGTTGCTACTTCTGCTGCTGTGGGGCCCTATAAGTCCCAGAAGAGTTCCTCTGGTTCCCTTTCCAAGAGTTCTTCTGATATCCTGAACCCTAAGATGAGGTATTGTGGTTCTGCGAACCATCCCTATAGTTCTGTGGGCCCCAGACTATCTCTTCGGCCACTAAGGCCCTGTCTACTATGAACCTCAATTTCCCTGAAGGTACCATGCGTACCCTATCTAAAATCATAGGATTTAATCCTTTGATGAACTTGTTCACCTGTAGCTTCTCGTCTCCCATGTATTCAACATAGGGTAGGAGATCGAGAAACTTGCCCTCATACTGGGCTACTAAAAGACCCCATTGTCGGAGGTCATGGAACTCGTCTATGCGGTGCTGTCTGAACTGCTCAGAAATATATCGCTCTTTGAAGAGCTTGAGGAAAGCCCCCCAAGAGAGGGTACTGATGTCAATGAGACCCTTGGTCTCCTCATGCCTCCACCAAGTGGAGGCCCCATCTCTAAGAAAAAGGATTGCGAACCGTGCCTTAAGGTTGCTACCATAGTTCTGCAACCCAAAGCACCTCTCTAGGCTCAAAAGCCAAGCCTCAGCTCCTACCCCATCTGCTTCTCCTGTGAAGGGAGGCGGTTTAAGCCTCATCAATTCTGTAATCTGATTCCCGATATCAGGGGGTGCCCTATCGAGCCTCTGTGCACCTCCCATAGGAACACCACCTGGTACCATGATGGAATCGTCCTCCTGATCTATCTGATTTCTTCCTGCTCTAGGAGGTGGGCTCCTACTTCTCTCTCTCTCTCCTGATTAACAGGTGGCATGCGGTCAAGTATGAGCCCGGCCAGGTTCTGAAAGGCCAACAAAAGTGTTACATTAGGATCGGGAGGGGGTTTAGGAGGTGGGCTCTGATCCCTCCTACGATCCTCTACCTCGGGTTGTACCTCCATGTGTGCTGCGGGGATACGTCACCGACCACACCCTTGCTGACGGGCTTGCCGAGTGACAGGTGGCATCCTTCACATGCAAGACAAATTTAGTGATAACGTAGTGGGTTAGGTTCCCAGTGTTGCTAACATGGCTCTGATACCAAAATGTCATGCCCAAAAGTTGGGCAAAAACACACGAACAAATTTTTTTAATAACACACATAAACAAGATACCCAAACAAACATAAGGGTATTCATGTGCACAGAAAACGGTGCAAAGGGATAAATGAAACCAAAAAGGGTCTCAAGGAGAGGGGATAGCTTTCACAGCTATCCTAAAGGATGACTAAGCTCCAAACTAGAACTGCATGCAAACTGAGGTAGTTGACCAAAAGTCAACTAGAGTTGACTAAAAGTCAACTAAACCCTGAAATAAGTGAATGGTACAAACTAGGGTTCGCTTAGACCCAAAGGAAGACTCGTACATGCAAATTGAGATTGTTTGACTAAAAGTCAACTAGGGTTGACAAAAAGTCAACCATGCCTTGAAATACACGAGGGAGGGTCTCTAGGGTCTACTAAGTGCTATGGAAGTTATAGGCACACAAAATGAGGTAGTTGACCAAAAAGTCAACCCAAGTTGACCAAAAATTCAACTGTCTCCAAAAGGCTCAAAACTAAAAACCTAGGGTCCAACGGGTACAGGGAACAACTGAGATGAAAATTGGGACGATCGAAGGGAGTTTGACTTACGGTTGACCAAAAGTCAACCCTACACGACACTGGTCAAAGGTACCGATAATACCCTTATAAGGTGTATATCGCGGAGATAAAGGGGGTGCTATGACCCGTTAGATGATTAAACGTTACCTAAATTTAAAATTTAAATGAATGATTAGATTAAAATTTTTATCAAATATAAGCTTAATACCTTTTCTTTAAAGCATTATAACTTTAATATAAACAATTAAACTAAATTCCCTAAAAGAACATTCATTTAATATTTCAAAACTATACTAATTTGATAACTAAATTAAACTTCCCTAAATATTTGCAAGTCTTTAAGTACATCTAAAAAGAATTAATAAGTAAATAACTAATTTAAATCTTAACATTTTCAACTAATTTATAAATCAACTAAACTAAACTATCCCATTTAAAGTTAAAAAAATTATAATGCATAGCCATTTAAAATGCTACCTAAGCCTAAAATATATCCATCTAAATTCAAAACAATTTCTTAAATAAAGAGATCTAATAAGCAAATCTAATTTTAGTAGATCAAATCTTAACAATATAAAAAAAACTATAATATAACAGCAAAGTTTATTTTTTTTTTGTCACTATTTTAAATTATAAAATTAATTAGTAAAGAACTGTGCTGCAGAGGAGGAATAAAACTATTTTTATTAAAATATTTGACTGAGGCAACCACCCCCCTCCCAACCCTAAGTATCCTTATGGATTAGGGCGAAGGAGGTGGCAAAAAACCCGCAGGTGGGCGGTGGCAGAAAGTGGAGGAAGTGGCGGGTTCAGCAGTGGCCGCGGGTTACGGTCCGCCGAGCGGCAGAAGGGAGTTGCGGCAGTGAAGGGAGCAGGGGAATGAATGGGGCGGAGCGGTGGTGGCCGCAACTAGCAGCACCACTGCCCATGGTGTTTCAACCACGCACAGGGGGGGTGGACGTGGGGCGGCCGATGCCGGTCGACGGTGCCTCCCCACTATGTTATACACAGTGGGTGGCCTGCGGCCGCGCGGCCCCCATGATGTAACATATAGCACTGACGGGATTTGGGGGGGTTTCGGCCCTCCCCAATATTATTTTATTTTGATTTTTATCTTGATTACTAAACCGCCCTCTTTTTAAACATTATTTCTTAAAAAGAAAGAGTTACTAACTTAAAATAAAATAATATACACAAGCCTTTTTTTTTGAATTTAAAATTAAATTTCTCTGGTGAAAAACCGACTGTATTTTTCAAAACAGTGGGTATTAAATAATATTTAAAAAAAAAAAAAACAACATGGATGCATTCTATAATTTATGCTCCACATCTTTGTGGAAGAAAATTTAAATTCATGCCCTTATTTTTTTTAAAAATTATTCAGATATCTACTAAGTGTATCAAATAAAAAAAATATGTAATGAACTTTCTTTTCTTTTACTCACAAAAAAAATAACCTTTAAACGATAATTTATTTATTTAAAAATCTACAATATTAATTGTAAGGGAGTTGATCTATTATTATCTTCCTCTTACCTTAACCATAACAATAAAACCACTTAGAAAGAGGAATAAATTATATGAACTACAAATTTGCAAGACATGAATTAGATTGAAGATATACGCCCTCTTTTTTTTTCATTGAACCTCCTTGATAAAAAATGGTAAACAAAAGATTTACGAATGTATAAGATTACAAAATTTACACAATGGTCTTAGCATAAACCAGAGACAATGATAGCCCTCCAAACAAAGGAGGTTACAAAAATAGTGAATTTTCCAGCCATACCCATCTTCCACATATGGGTGTTAGGCATCGTTGCTATCCTCTTAAGAATCTGCGTGAAAACGTTGAGGTTGACCATGGAGGCTCACCTCCCAACCTAGGCCTTAACAAGGCCACCCCCGAGTTTGGGGATCCAATCTGGAACGGTTTACAAATAGAAACACTCAACAAGCAGGAAATGAAAATGGATTCTCAACACAAGAAAACTTCCTAAAAACCAGGATGAACAAGAGGAAGTATCTCCGAGATACATTCCAGAAATAGGGGTAGTGGTAGACCTCACTGAAGGAGAAAGCCAAGAATACACATTAAATACATAAGCCTCACATGGACTTGATAAGGACCATCTTTACAAGATGTTGTCCTGAATAACCTCCTTATACCTCCTAAATGCCCTCAGGCCCATCTTGACTTCATGGGTATCGTGTTACCCCAAGTTTATCCCTCCACACATGGGAGACTCTACACTTAATAGGAATCATTTCCACTACCCCTCCAAGGCTACTCTGCTCTCCCAAGGGTGAGTATACCTTGAAGACCCATTCAAAATAAAACACAAAATAAAGACATTGAGAATAACATTTAAATTTTTAACATAAAAAAAAAACTTCAAGAAAACCATAAGAATCCATTAATGGAGTCCTTGAGCTCAAGAACACATACATAAACATAACAATAACTTTAAAAGAATTCCAACCTTAATCCAAGCTAAGGTGTGAAGGGGAAAGGTGTTGAGCTATCCTTCCTAAGCTTCCTTCTCCAAAGGCTCCTTCAAACTGGATTCTGTCTCTAAGGGTAGAGAGTGGGTGAACACTCAACTCATCCTAAAATCTCTCCTAAATAGGCAAACCTCCAACATGAGCAAGGCTTAACCCAAGGGTACGGTAACTCTAACCAATCCTAAACTAAACCACTTCCTAACCCTCCAAGGGTGAAGTCAAATGAAACAAGGGTAGAAGAGAGAGTGAGGTTAACCAAAGTCACACTCCTCTTCCAAATTCGCTCAAAGATGAAAATGACACTTAAAGGGAGTAATAAATGAGTTTAGAGGCTCATTAATAACAGAAAATGACCCCTAACCCATAGGGTACCAAGTTGGGTGACTAAAACTGACCCCGGTTACCCCCTAGGAGCCCAAAAGACCCTCTAAAACTTACCCTGAAGTTAACCTACGAAATTCTAAGTCAAAGAAATTCTAGAAACTTCTAACCCTGGGGTAAGCTTGGGTATTACTCCTATATGACCTTAGTTAACCCTTGACTTACCTTGGTTTCCCCTTTTACTAGCCATGTCAATAATTAAATTACAACACTTGCCAAATTTGGTACATAAAATTAAAACATTAGACATGACTTAATAACATGAACATTTACTAAATTAATAACATACATGCAAACCACGTTGATGAAATAAAAACATAACAATGAGGTCTATATCTCTTTATATAGACAGGACCTTGGTAAGCACAGGTATATACATAGGTTCCAGTACTGGGTCCCTGATTTAGATCCATGGTCAACTCTTCCTGCACACTTAATGCACACATCAGTAGATCCAAAATAACATGATATGAAACATAACATAATGTCAACAATATATGTAAGCATATAAACCACATTGCATTAGAACTGAAATATCCTAGCATCAATTTTCTAAACCATTTTCATCATATTAGATTCATACATTTAGATCCATATAAGATATCAACATAAGCTGAAACTAAATCAGAACATAAACATCTCAAAAGTACCCTGATTAAAAAATCAGGTGCTGAATATATAACACAGGATTCCACCGATCCTCAAAAGTATAAAAAGTCTCTGATAGTCAAAGTATGTCAAAGTATAAACTACTGAAAGCATGAGAACAAAATAATAAAACTATTACAGTATAGTGTAGGTCTCACAATTTCATTCGATAACCAAGAATGAAATTCTCAATCTTTCTGAAGTCAAAATCAAAAACTTTCTTTGAATCAATGTGCTGCTCGCACATCAATGCAAAGAGGAAAAAATGTTACCACCTAAATTTGGTCTATTCTAAATATAGACCCTATTTTTCCTAAGTGTGATCATACCCTCGATTATGTCCAAATGACCCTACTACTGCTTGGCATAATTCTTAGAATCAATTTAATGTCCTAGGTGATTTTTATCACTAATTTATATTAACTATTATAGCCATACAATTCAAATCAATTCAAAACCAATTAAATCAAATCAAAATTAAACATGTCTATAGTATTTGATTATAAAGGAATTAAATAAATCCCTAAATCAATTACGCACTTGCAAAATAACCCATTCCCCTAGCCTATTTAATTTAATTAAAATGGCTATAGTCCCCTAATTATTAAAAAGCAATTAAATTGTTTAAATAATTAATTCCTATATTTTTTGAATGAATTAAATAAGTTTAATTCATTTAATTAATATTCCCCTAAACCCCAGCCTAACTTATCTCAACCACTTCTACCCTGGGTTCTAACCCTTCTCAACCCATTCACCCTTGCTAATATAAGCCTAATCCTAATTCTACCCTAACCCACCTCCTAATGTTGTCACATTCCATTAAGAAATGATTAGCAACTCAACCCACTTGAGAAAATCCACTTTCTCAAGCTTGACTTTTTTTAAGGTCCACCTTCTCAAGCCATCCTCTTACACCCTCCCCTTGCTTCTTTAAGGCTTTCATTAATGCCCCATTAATGAAGATGCCTTAAGCCTATGTCTCCTCCATGCCTTATTAATGCCCAAGGCATTAATGACTCTTACACCTCCATTAATGAGCCTCTTAACTCATTAATGAGCCTTGTCTCCCCCCTCTCTCTCTCTCTCCCATTCTTCTATAAATAGAAGCCATTTTTGAGAGCAAAAAAGCCTTCACCTCATATTAAAAATGCAATGTTATGCTATTAGATTAATCTTAGATACATATTTCACTTCTTATTTAATGCTTTTACATTGTTCTTATTTCCATTCTTAGAGCTAGAATGCATGTTTTCTCATCTTTTAGCTCTTTTTAAAACTAAAATCCTTCATGCTAGGTCGTATATGTCACTGATTGTAGCATAATCTGAGGGCTATTATGTTACTAATCACACTATTCTTAGTTAGAAGGCAATATGTCGATATTAGTGGGTTTTGTATGTTTATCTAACCTTTTTACACTAATTCAATGACTTATTGATGTGTTGTGTCTCTCTTATCGGGTACCCAAATACACACACACACACAGTAGTAATGTAGTATGTTGCCATCAATGCCAAAGGGAGAGATTGATGAACTATAACTGATTGAATATTTTAAGATGTTAAGTTGATGATCACCGAGCTACAGAAAGTTAATGCAAGACATTAAATTAGTTAATGTATTATATTTTCATTGATGTCAACTTGATTGGTTATATATACATAGTGTCAAAGACTTCAAAGAACCAAAGAGATAAATTTTATGTTATCAGTAATGCATACGAGTTTAGTATTTACCAAGTGACAAAAAATGCCGATGGAAAGTGCACACCAACAAATAGAGAACCCTGAGAGAAGAGTCATAGTGATACCCAATAAGAACTAAATTTCACAGTGTTTCCTGATGGATAGACAACCCCAACAGACAGAGATGCCTAAGGACAACTGAAGCCAAGACTGAGCAAGCAAGAAGTTAAACACTGATAAGAACTGAAGTTCAGAAATGACAAAAGACTTAGCTAGCAGGAGCTAATTATGAAGTTAACTAATTGATTACATTGTTATAATAGACCAGTTAAAAGCTATAGATAAGGTAGAGATTAAAGCTAGTTTTATTTGAGTTGTCAAGGAGAAATCTGCAGGATAAAACTAAAGCAATATTTAAAGAAAGAGTGGAAAGTTTTGCAGATCACATCAAGAACAAGAAAGACAAGGAGTTAGAAATGGTGAAATAATTTCTATAAGAGAGACAAGATAATTCATTTTGAATTAGGGGGAGAGAATTGAAAAGGATGCTGAAGAGAATACTGGTGAAGATAAAGAGTCTTCATATAGTCCTTATCAAACAAGTTGAAGAATAGAGCTAAAGATTTTTGCGGACACCGAGCAACAGAGAAGAAACAACATAATAGAGTAGAAAGAAGTGGAGCAAAGGAACATAAAATAAACATTGATCAGAAAGGTATTATGAGCTTATAATAGATCTGAACTTTTGCAAGTTTAAGTTGTATATATGAACAGATCATATACTATTTCAGTTTAACCATTGATTCAGAAAATCTCTTAACAAAGTGGGATTTAACTATCCTTTATATATTGAGATACATCCCAAGGAGTATCAAAAATTTTCTCATGAAGATAGCATAGTGAAATGCCAGATATCAAGTGACAAACTATTATATTTAAATCCCGTAACAAGGTTGCACTTAATAGTGTGTTTGTAACCTTTAATATGGTTGGCTCTTCACTGAGCTCACTTCAAAAGAGTGAAAATTTTGGGTTACCGGTCCCAAGTGGTTTTTCCCTTAACATAGTTTCCAAATTAAAAATCCATGTGTCAAATGTGTATATGGTTCATTGCTTTGATGTTTTTATTTACACATTACTAAAACAAGATTGATCAGTAAACACTACGTTATTTACTGTATTGTGGTAATGGCTAGACTTCTATTCAGTAAATCTTAAGAAAAAGTATTAACATTGAACTCCGACTAGTAGTTATTTGATAAGATTATTTAAAGGCATACATCTTGTAGGAATGAAGATAACTAGAGGTTTATATTTGTTGTATAAATTTTTTGGGTTGATTTTTTGGATTATTTTTGAGGCCACTGATTCACCCCCCTCTTAGTTATTCTAACGGATAAGTGATACATTATTAACTTAGGATCAAGTCCAGGCATATCAGTGTAAGACCATGCAAAGTTGATCTTCTTCTCTTTGAGGAATTCAATGAATTGTATCTTTTCTTCTTCTGATAAGGATTGTGTCAGGTGAACAAATTGAGGAACTTCTGTTGTTTCCAAGTTAACTAGTTATGTCAATTCTACTAGAACTAAAGATATTTCTTGAAAGTGCTCAGAGAGGATATCAAGAATCTCATCCTTTGGCGCCTATGAGAGGTTTTCACCATCAGATACATCTTTTATTTTTAATTTTTTAGAATCTGATACTGCCACAACGTGGTTTTCACTATTAGTTCTTTTCTTATTTTTATTTTTCAATTTGTGACTAAGAAACTTGATATCCTCCCCTGACATGTTCACGCTCCTTGCATTAGTGGAAGAAGGATAAGGTTCACAAGAATTTAGATAACATGCCAAAGTATAGTCATTGGGAAAATCCATGATAGGAGTAGGATCTGAATTGGTCTAATCAATCAGGTCAGGGTTTACCAAGGATAATGATTTGGAGTGTGGTAAGGACATCATCATGTTAGTGTCAAGACTATTAAATGACAAGACATGTTTTGTTAAGTTAGCTTCTATAGCGTTTAGATAATTAAGAGTCAGATCATCATTTTTAGGGTTGTTGTTAGTAATAGGCAGACCTAACTCTCGCGACTCATTAGTTGAGCTTTCTTTTTATTCTCTTATCAAATTGAAACTCATAGCTTGTATCCTTTGAATTTCCTCTAGACCTAGTAAAGCACCAGTATTTCCATCAATAATCCTAGGCAGTGGTATCTCATTAGATTATGGGAAAAGAACAATGTTAAGGGAAGTGTTACAACTATCTCATCTCTCCAATAGAGATGCAAATTTGTGAATCACATCTACCTCAATGTCCATGGTAGTATTAGACATGTTATCCCACTCATACTCATGTGAATCTATTATTTCATCATCATATTAGTTTAAAAATTCAGCAATGGTTATCTGATGTACCCTATTAGCCACTTGTAGATCAAAGTGTGGTAAGTGTAGGACATGTGAAATTGTCACTAATTTCCCCCAGTTAGGATGTACATCTTGTTGTTGGGGTATTTATTCATGAGTTTCTTCTATCTGTTGGACTTCTGGAGCATTTACTGTTTCTTCCTCTAGTTCTTGGATATCAACTTGTGACAACAAAGGAACATGATGCTCTTGTTGTGCTACAAAGGTAGGTACATATCTTTCTCCTTGATATTCAGGATACTTAGTACCAATGTGTAATAATATTTCATATGTCCATGGTTCTAGTGCTATTTCTTCTTCTTCATCATCACTTCCTTCATCAAAGACTGGACCATCTCTTGAAGTAGGGTTTTCTGATTTGTTATTGAAGCCTAATCTTGTTTTATCTTTGTTGTTTATGAATTCCATGTGTATAGGTCCTTTATCTCCTAAAGGTCCCTTCCCTTTGTATCTCATTTTTTTAATGTCATTTCCTTTCCCATACTCTTCTGGGGATATATCCACATATTTTACCTCATTTTCTCTATGTTCTCCCTTATAGATCCAAGCCAAGATTGCCTTATCTTCTTTTTCATCCTCTTGAGAAGTAGAGGATCTAACCATACCAGTTGGTTTGTGAATGTCTTGTTATTTTGATGCAGTAGGTGTGAAAGATGAGGAAGGTTTCCCATAAGATCTTTGAGACACGGGAATGTTAGCCAATGACAATGTCATGTCTAGTTTGTATTCCCCCATACTATTTTCTTTAAGTTTTAGTGTCTTTCCGAAGCTTCTCATCACCATGTCTTTAGAGGTTTCAGGTATGGATTGTTCTGGGACTTCCTTATTTTTATGAACCATATTATCTTCTTTAACATTGTTGCAAGTGTAGCTTGAATATGTAGGAATTGTCATTTCTACCCCATTATATGGGAATTTGATGCATTGGTGATAAGTAGACGGCACTACTTGTATTTCTTATATCCAGGGTCTCCCTAGCAATATGTTAAAGGCCAATGGTAGATCAAGAACTTGAAAAATCACATAGTGTTTAATTGGTCCTATTCTGATTGGTAGAACAATGAGCCCTTTGGATGATCTTTCTTCTTCATTGTAAGCCTTGATGGTTATCTTACTTCTTGAATCCATGGTTTGTTCTGAAAGACCCAATTTATTGACAATATTGAGAGTACATATGTTCAACCCTGTGCCTCCATCTATCAATACATGTTAGACACAGGATTTTTGAATCAAGACTTCAATGTGAAGGGGTTGGTTATGCGGATGAGTCAAGTACTTGTCATCTTCTTCTTAAAAAGGAGAGGTAATGTGGAGCTGAAATGTGATTGACCATTGCCTGGAACTTGTATACATCAATGTGTTTTGGAAAATTTGTGGAATGTAGGGCTTGTTCAAGAACTTCCCTATGCACTGAAGAGATCTTGAGTAAATCAAATATACAAATTTGAGCTGAGGCTCTTTGCAATTGGTCTACCAAGTTATAGTTTCCAGATGGTATAGTTATTGTTTGTCTTGTTGCTTCTAGTTTAGGAATTGTGACAATAGGTACTTTAAAGGATGTCGCTTTCTTAGATGAGGAGTTAGCTCCTTTGATTGTGACTTGTGATTGACTTTGAGTCACTGTGTTTGAATGTGTTAATGTATCTTTGGAACCTTTAATAGTGATCAAATTAATTGATTCACTTTTAATGTCCAACATGTTGATCACATTGTCATTATGGGAGTAGGTGTAATTTACTTTGTTTCATTTTTCTTTAGAAGCTTCCCCTTTTTCATAGTTAGGGAATGGTTTGTTAAATGCCATGTGATATTTGTTTGTGGTATTTCCTTCCACTTTTATTTTGCCTCCTTCAATAAGATCTTGTATAACATGTTTAAGCTTAACACAATCATTAGTCTTATGTCCTTTGTTCTTATGAAAGGCACAATAGGCATTTTCATTCCACCATCTTGGTTTAACTTCCGGTTCCCTTGGTTTTGAATCCAGTATTGTGAGGACTTTATTATCCAAGAGTCTCTTCAAAACTATCTCAAGAGGTTCTCCCAATGGAGTGAATGTTCTTTGAGGTCTAGAAGTCCATGGTTTACTCTTGTTATTCTCATTGTTTTCTCTTGGTATTGTGGTTGTTACCTTAGCTTTTTTTTCTTTTCTTTCTTGTAGGCTGTTTGTTAGATTGAACACCACTAGTTTAGGATTTGCATTGGATGCTTCTACCACTCCATCACTAACAACATTCTTATTCTTGTTCCACCATTTAGGTTTGTTGTTTTAGTTGTTATATTTGTTATCACTTTGGAATGTGATTTCTCCTTTCTTGACCATAACATCTTCGACATAGATAGCATTTTTTATCATTCTATCAAAGCTAGGTGAATCTTACATTTGGAAAGCATAGTTCATTTGGGGTACCAAGTTGTTGATAAATATTTCCATCTTTTCAGATTCAGGTATTTCTCTTGAGTACCTAGCAAAAATTCTCCTCTACCTTTGTAAAAAGTGTGTAAAGGATTCACCCGTTCTTTGTTTTGGGTTACAAAGATCTATCATGGTTATGTTATGTTGTATATTGTAGGATTTATGTTGGAAAAATATTTGTATTAAATTCTCAAAAGATTGCACACTAGGTGTGAGTTTGGATAACCAGTCCATAGCATTTCCACCTAGACTTCCCAGAAATAGCCTCATTATATAAGTAGGTTCATGCATGTACTCTATGATTAGAGCACAAAGTTCTCTAACATGGTCATGTGGATCAGTTTATCCTATGTAATTTTCATATTTGGGTCTTTCCATATTAGGAGGAAATGGAACCTTGGTGATACTCTTGTCAAAAGGAAATGGACATATGTGTTCCAAAGAGTATTTTTTTGTTGGTTTGATATTTTCTTGCTTGAGTGTTGCAAGTTTGGATTGCATTAAGGTCAATTTCTTGGTGAGAATAGAAATAGGTGTTAGTACCTCTTTTTCCTTTAGTCTCTCAACATCATAGTCTTTGGTAAGTCTAACCCCAAGAGAAGCTAGGTGTAGGAAATATTTCTCTTTGTCTTCACCAATAATATTTCCAAGGTCCTTTGGAATTTTCTACTTTGCTTGAGTTTTTTATAATCTTCTTCAGGTATGACTTCGTCACTATCCGAGTCAAACAAAGGATGGCCTAAATTTTGTTCTTTGTGACTACTTTATCGTTCGTTATGGTCTTGTTCATTGTTGTATTCTTCAAAATCTGCACTCCATCCTTGATGAGGAGCTTCCATTGTAGGTGAGTCTTGATCAAATAGGGGATTGCAAGATGTCTCTCCTTGTTGAAAATGAAGTAATCTAGGAGGTATCTCTAATTTTTCAGAAAGCTATTGATTATGTCTTGTGTTAACCACAAAAGTTGGGTCTCAACTTTGTCAAAGGTTTTCCAATGGTGTCAATAGGATTTCAAATTGTCCGAGTAAGTGTGTCTAAGTAGTGAAAGAGTGTTTGTGTTTTTTTTGAGTGAATGACTCCAGCATCAGAGGGTTAGAATTACCTGATAGTGAGCTAGGAATCAAGAGGTTTTTATAAGTGAAAAGACCACATGTTTAAGGACCAATTGTGAGAATCCAAAAGGAAATGCAAGGTAGACTTCTAAGAAAATTTTGAAATAGCGACAGGTGGACCAACAATAGCAACAAGACCAGAATAAAGAGCCAAAAGGGTCTCTAGAAATACTAAGTTTCTCTGAGTGGCACGTGTGCAAGTACCCACTATCCCATATGTGACTCCCTAAATATGAGCTATGATTTACCATATGTAAGCTAATGCAAACTGAATGCAAGCTTTGATATGCAGTATGAGAGAAAATTTCCTACATGCGAGCTAGGAATGAAAAAAAGTGAGCAAGTTCCCTAGATGCAAGCTAATGCAACCAGATACAACCTAGGAATGACCATATGCGAGCCTCTAATGGTTTTTTAATTTTTGTCAGTTTTGTCTCGAAGTGTGAAATTTGTTTTGACAATAGAGTTTATCTAAGACTTGCCAAAGAGTTTTAAACATGTATGTCAGGGATTGAAATTTATTGCTTGTTTTAAGGAGATAATATTTTTAGTGAGCTTTTAGGACACATCAAGCAATGCTTCTATGTTAAGGTGATTCAAACACATCCCTATTCCTTAGATTCTAGGCATAGAGTGAAAATCTTTTCTTGTAGACTCAAGTACACACTCACATGCTAATAAGAATATGACCATCACCAAGCACACAATGGCTTGAGTCATGATGCCATATTAGCTGATTCCAAATGCAAGTGAGGCACGAAATGATGAGTATCTTCGGGCAATTAATATTTGCCTTGCACAAATATTATCACTCTTTCGGAGATAAACCAAGTAGTTTGACTACAAATGTTGTTTAATTTTGGACATCCATTCATAATCGTCCCCTATGAGTACTCAAATGTGTGTAGTCTCACAAGAAATATTCAAGAAGCTCCACTCTACACACACTCAAGCATGTTCAAGGAATGATGTCAAAATTATTGGAACAAAACTGACTACGTCTTCTGAGGCTTTGGCCTACAAGGAAGCATATTGATTATAGTGAGTTGGAAGGGTTGGCATAAAACTTTTCCTCACTTGGGTCATCCCAAGAGATTTTTTCCTCAACTGGCAGGCCCTCTAATGTTTTGAAAGAAAATGACAAAGGATTGGTGACTTAGGAGTCTAGATTTCTGATTCTTCAAAAGAAGAAGAGCATACTCTCATATTCCATGCCATTTTCTCCCACAAGAACACAAAACATGTTCATTTTCCTCAAACTTTATAACTCAAAACTCAACCCCCCATGATGATTCTTTGATTCTTCCAACTTTAGAAAAAAATAAAATCCTCTAGTGAGACTAAGTAATGTGTTTAATTTTCACTTTTAAATTCCTATTGTAAGAAAGAACAAATCATATGAAAGAAAATTTTGTCTTGTTCAATTTCCCCAATTTAAGATGATTTGCTTGTTCAATTACTCTCCAAAAATTAGAAAATTTGCTTAGTTCATTTTACCACAAATTTAGTGATTTGCTTGTTTAATTACTATCTAAATTTAGAAAAATTGTTTGTTTGTTCATTTCCTCAAATTCTCATCAAGTTTTGAATAGAATTTTGAGTTTCTAAATTTCCATGAAGGAAAAGAGCATAATCCTCTGGTCAATTTACCAAATGATGGAAAATGTTCTTAATTTTGAAAGCTTTACAAAACAAAAGTCAAGTTGAGCGATTTGGCAACCTGCAACCCACAAATTAGTAGTTTCTTTCCAAATTTTTCAAAAAATAGTCTCTGACAACAACTTGCAAGTAAATTTTAGGCTGTTGAAAACATAGAAACATGCATGGTTAGAAGATTAGTGGTTAGAATTTCAAATTTGTAATTCAACCAACCAAATGTGATTGCCTTTATGAGATATGATCCTAGAATTCCTAGATGCGAGTATCTTTCTTGAATGCGAGCCTCTACACTAAAGGCAATACAAGAATTACCTAATGCAAGCTTTCCCTAGATGCAATTCAGGATCTACTAGATGTGATGAAATAAATTCAGGATGTGATGATCTTTCCTGAATGCGATGATCTTTCCTAAATGTGAGCTTTGGAAACTAAAGGTGACTCTAGACCTAAAAATAGAGAATACTAATTAGCAAAAATGAATTTTGAAATGTGGATAAATCCAAGGATTTTCCCCACCGTGGGTACCATAAATGTGTGTGTATTTTGTGGATTTGCTAGCTACTACAAACAACTTCAACATGTCATTACATTAGTGAGATAAATATGAAATAACAAAGGAAAAGCACATATACATCACCAAAATTGACACATTCCTCCCTATCTAAGAAGAGTATGAAATATTCTATAATTTTCCCTCAGATTATGCATAAATCAGTGACACATTCATGCTTAGAATGGAATATTTTAAGAATGTAAGCTAAATGCTCAAACAAAGTTTAGTTTAGAGCTCCCAAAGAGAAATTATGTAATTACTATGAATAATGAACTAGAAATACACTTAGATTGTTGGAAATCAGAGCAGTATAGGATTACTTTTAAATTCTAAATATTATGGGCCAACTGACCTCAAAATTCATTCCTTTTATAAAAGAATTTGAGGAATGAAAGGTCAGGATTGAATCATGAAGAGAGGTGCAAATTGAATCCTTGGTGATCCATGTGAGGTGATCCAAGTGATTTAACTCTCATTGGCTAATGGATTGACTTTCCATTTTTCAAGTGAAGAGTTGTAATTAGGAGGTTTTATTTAATTCTTTTTAATTAATTACCTTATCCATGTATTTAATTGATTTGATTTGATTTAATTGGCTAAGGCAATTAATGTAAATTAGTGATAAGATCACTTTGATTTTTAGGGAATTAAATTTGATTTAAATGAATTATTCTAATTAATTGAAGAATTGTTTTGAAACAATTAGGAGTATGATCACACTTAGAGAAATTAGGGTCTCTGGTCAGAGTAGACCAAATTAGGGTGGTTACTAGTAGTTGAGAAAGAAGATCTATGTGAGATTTCGAAGAAAGATCTTTTGTAGGTGTTATCTTTTTTGAATTTTTATGTTATCCCTATTTACACAAACTTGTTTAAGAGTTTATGTATTTTTTTTTTTTAATCTTCTTTCATCTTTGTTGTTTTTTAGGGCTGTTGTATTTTAGTTAATTATCATTTCTCAGTTTAAATTTTTCGTTTGTAAAGGGTTATCAAAATCAGTGTATGTGGATTCTCTAGTTTGTTCACTTGGTTCATATTTTTGACCCTATTTAGGGTTTTTTTTAGTTTGAAAGATAAATTTTATTTTATCTATTCCTATTGTATACTCATTTCGATGCAGTTTTTTTGAAACCCTAGTCAAGGGTTTTGGAGTTTGAATTAGTCTTTGAGTCAGGTGTGTTCTTGTTGTCTTAACCTAAGTTAAAGTCCTTTTAAACCTTGTTTATCATGTGTGATTTGGGTCTATGTATTGATATTTCCTAACAATTGGTTTTAAGTTTGATCTTATAGTAATTAGATTTGTCAGTTATTGAGACACTTTTAGCAGCCATAAAATAGGGATTAAACACATAAAACATTATCTGGAAAATAAATAATATACATTTTATTTATTATGAAACTTGTTAGAGAAAGTCAATGAGTTTTTTATGAGGATTAGAAGATAGTTTAATTAGAGACAATTGACACATTCTTAAATGTTTCTTTAAACAAAATGGTAATCAGTTGGTTTTGGTTTTACCTATCAGACATGAGTAAAATTCAGAATCATTTGTGACAAGATTTTCAAATTAGTTTTGAGTTGGTTTATTAGTTTGGTAGTTATATATACTTGATATTGAAGATGACAAAGTTTTACATATATATAGAGAGTGTGAAAAATAACAATCAGATTCCAATTGTAGACACCCAAAAATGGACAGACCCGCGACCTCGTTAATTACTAATTTTCCTTTATTAATTAATGATTTTTTAATCAATTAATTAATCATCCATTTCTTCTAAAATATAATCATCTAATTATTCCCCAAAATTAATTAAATAATTAATTCTATTTAACTAATAAACCTTAATTAATTAATCTTTATTAATTAATTAAATTCAATTTCCTAAAAGTTTAAATTCAAATATTTAAACTTATTACTTTATTCTTCTAATTAAATTGATTTCATCAAATTAATTTATTTTCACTCAAATATTCTATTTTAAATCAAGATAGAATTCAATTATCTCATGTTTGAGTATTTCAATTTCTAAAATTAAATAAATACTCAAATAAATCAACTCTTCAGTTCAAAGAGGTAACTCACAGTCAATTCTTTAGTTCAAAGAGGGAACTCACAATCAACTCTTCAGTTCAAAGAGGCAACTCACAATAAACTCTTTAGTTCTAATAGGTAAGTCACAATCAACTCTTCAATTGACCAAACTATTCCTTCTTCACTTGATTTAAGAGATGGAGTTTACTGATTGCTTCTCTCTTTCCATTTGATCTCAGCCATCCATTCTCAAGTTTTTGGGGTCGATCTCATCTGTCCAAATCATTTCCATTTCTATATAATAAACACTTCTCAACCATTGGAAGGAGGTCTGGATTTCAAAATTTGTGCACAATTACTTTGTAGTATTCTTATACAAAGTATCAAGCGAAGTCAATATCACATTGATCTTATTTTCTCAACATTCCCAAGTCACAGATGTTGTCAATGCCAATACTGAGCACCATCCATACAACATTTTAGAAGGAGTAGAGAGAAGAAATAGAAGCTTCAAGCATTGTGGTTTGCATTTTTTATTTTCCTCTCTAATGCTTGTTATTTTATTGTTCATAGATTGATTCTTAATAGTTTGATTGATTTCTTTTATTACAAATCAATGCTACTAACCTTCGTTTGAGTGTCTAGAATTAGAGCCTATACATTTTAGTGAACCATACATGAATCTTACAACTCAATAATCTCTTGTAGATGACCAAAACAATTTCCCGGTCTTGGCCGTATGATCGTACATTCATCATTTTTTATTTTTATTTTTTTGGGATATTCTATAATTTTGCAATTGACGAAATAATTTTGAAATTACCTGGTTTACTTCCGTAATTGTTCCTTGTAATTACACAATTGATTTTTATATTTCACAATCAATTTATTCATTTGCAGTCTCTTTTTTCGACAGTAATTCATCATTTGTGAAATGATTTTGCAACTGACCGAAGAATTTCACAATTTCTTCTTAAATTTTGCAACTGACTGAAGAATTTCTCAAATGCCTGACAAATTTTGCATTTGACAGAAGAATTTTGCAATTGCTTGACAAATTTTGCATCTAACAGAATAATTTTGCAGCTGCCTGAAAAATTTCACATCTGACAGAAGAATTTTTCAATTGCATATCATATTTTGCAATTGACATAATTATTTTGTAATTTCTCTGTTTCATTATTTTATTGATCAAATTTGATTCTTTCTTAGTTTCTGTGCAGGACTGAACAAATGACCAATGACAAAGAGGATAATTAGGTGCACTCCAGGGTTTAGGTCACGAAAAGATCCCAAAGAAGAGTTTCTTATTACTACATGCAACAAAAGGCCACCTTGGAAATCATAGGTGAAGACCAAATTACACCCTTAAACAGGTATATTGATTATGTTAAGCATTTTGCAGCCAAAAAAAAGTTACCATGAGCATTGATGGTTTTAACAATGTAGGCGTTTCTGAATATCATTTGTTTTTATGGCTGAAGTTTTTGGTACTAATAATTTATTTACAACTTGTGGCGTGGAAGTAACTTAAACTTTGCTAAATCCAAAATCAATTCATTTGTCTTTTGGTGCTTAAAAAAAGAAAAGCGTATGCTCAAACATCACAATTTCACTTTTCAAATTGGTGCTTAAAAAGGATATGAAGTTAACAATTGAACAAGGCAATCTAAAATTAATTCATTTTTCTTTTGGTGCTTTAAAATAAAAGTGTATGCTCAAAAATTACAATCTCATCTTTCAAATTGGTGCATAAATTTGACATGTGGTTAAAAATGAACAAGGCAAAGAACTTTTGAAATTGGTGCACTTAAAAATGAACAAGAAAATATCATTAAGTTTGGCCTTAAAATTGAACTTGTGTGCTTGTATGGATGATATCTTAGTTCACATTTGATATTTCATTTCTTAATGTGATTATCCTAGTGTTTTGAGTCTTTGGTGCACTTGCACAATCTATTAGAATAAAAACCTTTTTATTTTTTTTAGAGAGGTCTGTCTGGGGAAAATGTTTCTTCCTTAGAGGATGACCTCAAATTGGTAATCCTTCCGATTAGTATATAAACAAGATGTGGGCCAAATCTCTTTCTTATATGTAGCCAAGCTCGGGCGAGGTGTGTTGATGATAGACTAGATCGGGTGAAGTATCCCTAAGTAGCCAACATGGTCAACTAGGCTCTGAAGTGAGTCACACACGTAAAAACTGATTGGATAGAAACTACAAACCTTACTATAATCTGATTAATTAGAGAGCAACTCAGTTCACCTCAAAACAAGTGTCTTATTATAGTGCAAGGGTTGTAGAATTCCCCCCAAGATTCCCAACATATGTCTTCTAGGTATTGTGTTGATGAAAGAGATCTTCATTAGCATGGCAACAATATCTAGGAAAGAAAAAAACACGAGCACCTATGTCATGGATCTTCATGTCCTAGTAGCATGAAAATTATTGTGTGAGATGATGAACATCAAAATAATTGGGTCTATAATATTACATCTTGAAGCTAATTTGACCATAGATTAATCTGGCTATCTTTGTTCTGGCCACGTGAAAATCTTGCAACTTGAAAATATTTTAGAAAACACACTATTTATTCTAGGATCTACAAAAAAACATTGTGTCTACTTTGCTTTCTTGTGTGATCAATTTTCAAAATGCAAAACTGAAATCTTATACTATCAAAATGAGTCAAAATTATTGAATGTCTAGAGTGTCAACATAAGTCTATTCTAGAATCACTGTTCCAAAAGTTTATTTTATCAGACAAATCTCCAAATTGCAACCAAATTTTCAAAACCATCACAAGTTGCCGCAATTGACAAAATTTTACCACAATAGAAGCTTTTATTACTGCAATCAATCCTTTTATTGACACAATTGACCATGCATTTTGCTAGAATCGATATAATTTTTCTGCAATTGACTAGAAAACCTGTGAACTTATTTGGCCAAAACAATTTGGATTCCTTTTTCAGAGAATTACATTTTATTAGTCTTAAACCTTGGAAAATTCTCCCATATTGTGTGAAAGGTCATCATATACATTTTAGGAAATAGCTAAGAATTATTGAAATATCAAACATCTAGGATTACCTTTCATTCTGGTTTAGATTTTTTTAAGCATTGATAATTCAACATGGAACATTAGATTATCATGATCTCACTATCTTAGTTTCATCAATATTTTTTTAGTGATTCTGTCTCATCTAAGGCTAGATTAAAATCATATCTTATCATCATAAATCTCTAAGATCAAGAGAAGTCAAAGTTTGTTCTTAGAATTACCCTTGTTAAACAAAAGCTCAAAATCTCTTTGTGAGGTTGTACCTTTTGTTTGTTTTATGCCACTCTCTCTCCACCTCTCCCAAGATTAGGATCATCATTGTCTCCTCTCCCTCCCCCTTAGCCTCCATTTCTCCCTCCACCTCAACCTTCATCTCTTCCTCCACCTCCACCTTAGCCTCCACCCATCCCTCTCTGTCTAGGTCTCCTTATGAAAACCCCAGTAATAGGATGGGTAACATCTGTCAAGGAAATCAACCAATGCTGCGACCAGCAAGCATCAAACTGAGGAGTAGTGCCTGCAAAAGAAAGAAGATTCAAACATTAGTACCACATGGATAAAAGAGAAAAAGATCCTAATAAAGTTAAGGATTGTATATCATAATGGAAATAAAAGAAAGTATGAAAGTATACCGACATCTACATTATTTGATCTCCACTTCCAATGAACAAGACATAGACCATCAAACTCAATCCTCACAACACAAACTGGGACCACGGCTCCCCAAAGAGCAATATCTATGGACCTCCTCTCAAAGTAAGAATACAAATCAATCACATCTTGGCACTCTCAAAAGTGATGAAACACCCTATCAGTGTTGTGCAGATCAATGATATGAATGTGCTCTGTAACACGACCCATCAGGTATCTCCTTTGCCAGTAGAAGGGAAAGTGTGAATCCTCACCATCCCAAATGGGGCAGGATCTATATAGCCTCCTGATAGAGTAAGGAAATATATCAAGCTAGTGTCTCTATTAAACAACATGACCCATGTGAGAGTAGATACAATACCCTCACAAAGAAAAACATCAGGTCTCCCTAGTGGAAGATCTCAGGTACCAATAGGTCTGTACATGACTATATTCTCTTATGCCTAGATCTGGATCAGAGTCACACCAAATCACATTGAATTACCACCCTGGTAAGCCACATAAATAATATGATAGTATATGTGAGCCAACATATAGGGCCCCCATGCAAAAACAATATGGTATCTCACCATACTCTGGAGACTTGATCCCTATCCTATAGAGAAGCTGTGCTACCTACGATCAGGACATAGTAGCCCACAAATAAAACTACCTATCAAAGTAATCAATCTATATAATCCTTAGTCAAATATAGAATAGGGGATATCATATAGATAAAACATCCCTAGATTATCCTCAGTCAAATTGGACATCTCACATAGTGCAACAATGCCAGGCTGGTGGGGAAACTCTACTACGACACTTGAATAAGAACCTGAAGGATACCATACATATCCTCAAGAGTGATAGTGCAGTATCTAGTGGGAAGATGAAAAGTGCATGTATTAGAGTACTACCTCTTGAGAAAGGGAGAGATCAGAACCCTATTGGTCATGATCTCAGGCATATAGGTAATCCAATACAAACCTAACTGCCTAAGAATATCTCTCTCATCATAAGCAATCTAAAAATAATATACCAAACCTTTCGGTATTGACTCTTGGCATCAAAATACATCAAGGACCACCTATACAAGAAAATAAAAGACATATATCAGTACCAAGATAAAGAAAATCAATCATACATGTGCTAGAAAATGAAGTTTTCTAAGTAACAAGGAAATTACGACACTTTTATGGCAATTGCAAAATAGTAAAAGATGATTGCAAAACCCATTTAGCAATTGCAGCAATCAAATGGAAAATACATTTTTAAACAGGATAATTGTGATACATTTATCATTTGTGAAAGAGAAATCACAATTGCAAAATAGAAACAACAATTGCAGCAAAACCAAGCTCAATTGCGGCATAGATATCAAATTTGGACTAAAAAGATTGAAATAAAAAGGTATTAATGACAAGCATTTAATGACAAAGGGTCTCAATACTAACCGAAAGACCTGTGCCCTCTAGAGGCCCAAAAGTAAAAACTTGGTCGAAAAGGTGAGTCACTCTAGGAAGGGCCACCATCACTTGAAAGAAGAAGGAAAAAAAAGAAATAAAACCATATTCTTACTAGGAATCAGGAGCTTCAAAGCGCAAAGTGACAGATAAAATGGTCCACTGTCTATTTGTAGTTGATCAACCAAAACCCTAATTCTTCAACGAACCCTATTTTATCATCCCGAGCCCCTGAATCTTTGACAAGTAATATTTAGAAAATTTTGAAATTTTATCATGAACTCTTTGATGGCATGATTAACATTTTGAACTTTTATCAAGAACTCTTTGATGTCATGACATGCATTTTTCTTTATCAACAAATTCACACTCCTGTCACATTATTTTGCTCATTTTTTAAAGGGGCATAAATCCACCTACTATCACCAGGGTAAGCTGGGGTAGGATCAAAATCTGAAAAATCTTTGACACAACGTGACAAGCTGCATTGTATCAAAGAGGGGAAAATGTAGACACCCAAAAATAGACAGACTTGTGACCTCACGTTAATTACTAATTTTCCTCTATTAATTAATGGTTTTTTAATCATTAATTAATCTTCTATTTTTTTCTAAAATATAATCATCTAATCATTCAATCATTTTTCCAAAATTAATTAAATAATTAATTCTATTTAAATAATAAACCTTGATTAATTAATTAAATTCAATTTTCTAAAAGTTTAAATTCTAATATTTAAACTTATTAATTTATTCTTCTAATTAAATTAATTTCATCAAATTAATTTAATTTCACTCAAATATTCTATTTTAAATCAAGGTAGAATTCAATTCAATTATCTCATGTTTGAGTATTTTAATTTCTAAAATTAAATAAATACTCAAATAAATCAAATCTTCAGTTCAAAGAGGTAACTCACAATAAACTCTTCAGTTCAAAGAGGCAACTCACAATCTACTCTTCAGTTCTAAAGGGTAATTGACAATCAAATCTTGAGTTGGCTAAACCATCCCCTCTTCTCTTTAGTTAAGAGGTGGAGTTTACTGATTGCTTCTCCCATTCCTTTTGATCTCAGCCATCCATTCTCAATTTTCTGGGATCAATCTCATATGTCCAAATCATTTCCATTTCTATATAATCAACCCTTCTCAACCATTTCAAGGAGGTCTGGATTTTGAAATTTGTGCACAATTACTTTGCAAGATTCTTGTAAAAAGTATCAAGTGAAGTGATTATTACATTGATCTCATTTTATCAATGCTCCCAAGTCACAGATGTTGTCAATGCGAATATTGAGCACCATCCATACAACATTTCAGAAGGAGTAGAGAGAAGCAATAGAAGCTTCAAGCATTGTGGTTTGCATTTTTTTGTTTTCCTCTCTAATGCTTCTTATTTTATTTTTCATAAGATTTTTCTTAGTAGTTTGATTAATTTATTTCAGTGCAAATTAGTGCTACTAACCTCGTTTAGTGTGCAGGATTAGATCCTATACAACAATAATGAAGTCTTGCAAGCAATATGAAAATGAATTTTATGAACAAATATATTATATGTGTTAAAGATTCATGATCTAAGTAATCTGTAGGATATAGAATATGTTAGTTTGGAAAGTAGAAATTTTTTAAACTAAAACAAAGAAACCCTCTATAACTGATTTCTTCATGTATGAGGCATTGTAAGCCTAGTGAGGCACTGTAAGTCCACAAAGTTATTGGTAAGTCCAGTGAGGCATTTATGTTAGTGAGACATATATAAATTCATCTGAAGCCCCCTTTCAGCCAAAGGTATTAAAGGGCTTCGGTCGAAGGTACCTTAGACTGAAGGCCCACTGGAAAAAACATGATGGAAACAACACCGCCAGATTTTTTGCTAGGGATGTTCGACTGAACTAGGTCGACCAAGTTGTTTTTTTTTTAAAGTGAGTTTTTAATTGGGTATAAATAAAAGTATGTTTAAAAAAAATGCAAAAAAATCATTTAATTAACTATTTCTTAATAGAATCATAGGAAAGTTAACATATGCAAGGTTTTTGCATCTGGTAATTATTCCAAAGGTGTTTTTTTTAAGAATGAAGATGTGAAACATGAAGGGTTAGAGTAATAAGGTATTTTTATTATTAATTAAATCATGTTGATTTAATAATTAAGCTACTTATTATCTCTTTAGTGCTTAAGCTAAACTTAGGCATAATAATAAAAAATTTATTATTAATTACTATTTATGCAACCTAGGGTTTCTCCTTTTTAGGTTTTGATCTCCTTTTTATAAGGATCGCTCTCTTTTATAATTATCAACTTCTTTTTGCATAATATTTTTTTCCTATGGCATTTAGATCCATATTTTTGTGTATTGTTATTTTTCAAGTTCTTTCCCTCTTTTGTGACAAGTTAAATTTTCTTGCAGAAGATCACTGAGTTCTCTGTGAAGTTGGTTTCTCAACTTCTACATGGTATCAAAGCTTTAGATCTGCAGATTCATGTTCATCATCTGAGGTTTCTTATTTGAAGCAAGGTTTGGAAGTAGTTTGATTTTGGACTCCCGCTGTCTTATGTGTGAGGGTTTTAGTTTTATGATTTTTTGTGATTTTTGGTGTTCTGGTGGGTACCTATTTTTGGGATAATTTTGTGCCTAAGAAAACCTCACCATCACACTCAGAAGGCCCAAAACCCTACATTTTCATATAAGGTTTATCAATTTTGGCCTCTGTGACCTCTAGATAAAAAAATTGTTCTCCTAGTCTATGATCGTATGACATGATTTTCAAGGAAATTAAAAAAAAACAACACAATTTCTATTTTTTTTAAAATGGCTATAACTTTAAAAAAAAAAAACTTGATTATATTTGCATAAAAGTTGAAGGTTTTTTTTTAAAAAAAGGGTGTGAAAAGAAGGTAAGCTCGAGGAAAGTATGCATGTGTAGGCGCTGACATCAACATAGTCTCTCACATTCACAACTCTATGATTAAATTTGACGGTCATCAACCCATCATTTAGTTTGCCACTTTTTTTATAATGAGAAGTTGGAGGAATTTTTGCCATAACTTTCTCATACGGTATCAAAATTTGGAAAACAAGATATCATCAAAAAGATGATTATGAGACCATTCCAGAAACATAGGTTTGGTTTTATGATTTCTCCATTTTACAGGGTTTTCTAAAAGTCAGATTCATGGTTACTTTTTACAAATTTGGGGCCATAACTTGTGCAAACGGTCTCCATTTTTTGACTTCCATACATCGTTGGAAAGATCTTAGAATCCTCTCCATAGATATTTGGTCTTATTTTGTAGGATTTTGATTAGGTATACATTATTATCATAATTATTTATTTTCAGACCTGACTATCCAGTTGCAGAAGGGTTTGTGTATCTTGTGGTGGGGGGTTTCTCTTGCATATATTCAGTATGGTGAATTACACTCCATGTCATTATCTATATTTTTAGTCTAGTGAGTATTCCTCCATGACAAAGCATAAATAAAGTGATCTTATAGTTTCTGTGGAAAGAAAGAGTTTTTAGAGGAGGCCATGAAGCAACATCATGTTTCAATTCTTCTATCTTCTTCATAAAAAAAAAATGAAGGTCATGCTCTTTCTACATGGGCTTTGCCTCCTCCTTAGTGAGATAGAAATTTAGTGGCCCTATCATGCCTCTCCTTTATTAGTATTATCAGGGGTTTTCTATTCTTTGTGCTAATGCTTCCTTTGGTTCTGCATGTTGATAAGTATTTAGACTATTAGTAATTGTATTTTCAGGTAGCATTTTTGTCTGGCATGATTGAGTAGTGTTGTTGGGGTCACTCATATAGATTCATGTGCCATCTGCATCTTCAAATACTAGATTTTTGCCTTAGTTTTCCATCTATTATTATTTTGAGTAGTGTTGTGGGGGTACTCATGCAGATTATTGTCTTATGCATCTTTGACTGACATATGTTTTGCCTTTGTTTTCCATATGCTCATTGTTCGAGTAGTGTCACTGGGGGCACTCATATATGTAAGGAAACTTAGGTGCAGAAACAATTTCCTACACTAATCTCTAAAGGAAAGTATTGTGCAAATTATTTTAAATCCTTACAATTTCAGATTTTTTAACTACTTTAACAAAGATATTGCAGCCATATACCATGCATACAGAAAATAGAGAATGACACAATGATTTAGCCTGGGGAAAACCTTTCGGTAAAAAACCCCAGCACTCGAAAACCTACACAATGTATTATCTTCAACACAATGGTTACAACACACTTGCAATGAAAGTTCTTTCAGGAGACAATCGACACACAAAGATAAATCCAGTAGCACCAGATCATACCAACAATACAATCTTTTCCTATATCTGTCTGCAACCCTAAAAATGCTTATATCATGCGCTTTCCTTTTTAGGGAAACTTCCAAAGATAGCCGTATTAGGGTTTTACCATTCTTTGAGAAAATAGGAACCCTAAATTTTTTTTTGTGGTGATGCTTTGAACCCCACGATTGTGGAAGAGTGTACAGTACTCAACTTTATCAGTTGCCACATGTCATTGCATGTCTTCACCCATCATTGAATCTTCTAGAAATAGATCTTACATATCATAGGAATCTGTCATAACCATTTCAGCCTTGATCTCCTTACACACAATTCAAGATGCTGACACATCAAGTGGAGTGACACATCAACATGCCATCTAGACATGTACACTCACACTTAATTACATTATTTGAAATAAATACATTTTACAAAACAAATAATAAGAATAGGAATTATCCAAGGTTGAGACACCTTATTCCTAACATTCTCCCACTTGTCAAACACCTTGTAAGAGAAATAGGAACATAACAAGAACTAACCACTATAGGCCAAAAGGCCCATAGACTCCGAACACCATCTGAAATTCACAGTACCCACTGGTTTCATTAATGCATCTACTACATTCTTCATAGTATCTACCTTCTCCAAATTTGCCTTTCCATCTTCCACCATATCTCTCACAAAGTGAAACTGCACATCAATGTGCTTCATTCTGGCATGGAAAGTTGGATTCTTCACAAGGCAAATAGTGCTCTGACTGTCACACCAAATAGTAATCTATTCTGCATCAACACCAACATCAGAACACAATCTCCTAATCAAATGGCTTCCTTAAAAGAATGAGTAGCAGCCATGTACTTAGATTTTATAGTGGACAAAGCAACCACAGGTTGTTGCTTACTCATCCAATTGATGGCACCACCAAACATAGTGAACACATAAGCACTGGTGGATCTCCTACTATTAATATCACCTGCCCAATATGAATACACAAACCCACAAATACAAACTGAATGCGGAGATCCAGAAGAGTTACCATGGTAACATATGGAGTAATCTGATGTACCCCTCAAATATCTGAATACTTGCTTAACTGCATCCCAATGTACCTGTCCAGGGTTAGCCATAAACCAACTCAGGACTCCCACTACTTGGGCAATGTCTAGTCTAGTACAAACCATAGCATACATAAGACTGCCAATTGCACTAGCATAAGGCACTCTGCTCATGTCCTCCACCTCACTAGGAGATTTTGGACAATCATCTACAGATAACTTTGTTCCCATTGAAATAGGAACACATAGTGGTCTACAATCTACCATGCTGAACCTATCCAACACAGACTTCACACACTTACTCTGACTCAACCAAAGTTTTCTGTTAGACCTATCTCTACTGATTTCCATACCCATGATGTACCTTTCTGCCCCAAGATCTTTCATCTCAAACTGTGCTGACAACTGAGATTTAAAATCAGAAACCATACCCTTACCCTTCCCAAATAGTAACATATCATCAACATATAATGCAACAATAAGAAGGCGATCATTTTAAACTCTGAAATAAACACAATGATCTGATTTCGATCTTACAAATCCAATAGACAACACAAAGGCATCAAAATTAAGGTACCACATCCTAGGAGATTGATTCAAACCATATAGAGATTTATTTAATCTATAAACTAAGGATTCTTTACCTTTAACAATGTAGTGTTGAGGCTGTGACATATAAATGTTAGAATACTTCAGAGATAACTGAGAGGGGGAGGGGGGGTGAATCAGTTATCTGCAACTTTAAATCTTTTGTACTTATTAATCTAGATTGATACAAAGTAAATACACATTCAGATAACACATTACACAACACATCAATTTGGTTATGGGGAAACCAA
>MU226963.1:1161462-1172164 GCA_018584345.1 Thuja plicata | reverse complement strand
TAGGATCAAAAGTTGATCAGGCTCTGATACCACTTGTAAGGAAACTCAGGTGCGGAAATAGCTTCCTACACTAATCTCTAAAGGAAAGTATTGTGCAAATTCTTTTAAATCCTTACAATTTCAGATTCATTAACTAATTTAACAAAGATATTGCAGTGATATACCATGCATACAGAAAAAATAGAATGACACAATGATTTACCTTGGGGAAAACCTTTCGGTAAAAAACCCCAACAATCCAAAACCTACACAATGTATTATCTTCAACACAACGGTTACAACACACTTGCAATGCAAGTTATTTCAGGAGACAATCGACACACAAAGACAAATCCAGTAGCACCAGATCATACCAACAATACACTCTTTTCCTATATCTGTCTGCAACCCTAAAAATGCTTATATCATGCACTTTCCTTTTTAGGAAAACTTCCAAAGATAGCCGTATTAGGGTTTTACCATTCTCCAAGAAAATAGGAACCCTAAATTTTTTTTTGCGGCGATGCCCTGAACCCCACGATTGTGGAAGAGTGTACAGTACTCAACTTTATCAGTTTCCACTTGTCATTGCATGTCTTCACCCGTCATTGATTCTTCTAGAAATAGCTCTTACGTATCATAGAAATCTGTCATAACTGTTTCAGCCATGATCTCCTTACACACAATTCAAGATGCTGACACATCAATTGGAGTGACACATCAACATGCAATCTAGACATGTACACTCACACTTAATTACATTATTTGCAAGAAATACATTTTACAAAACAAATAATAAGAATAGGAATTATCCAAGGTTGAGACACCTTATTCCTAACAATATAGTTTATCTTTATCATCATCTTTCATAGGAGGTTCTTCACTCATCATCATAACAATCATCATTTGACAGATGTCTACAAATTGTGCTTCGAGGGTGTGCTTCTTGTTCCTTTATGTTGAGACAGTTTTTCTTGGACACTTCTTGTTCTTCCTTTCTGCATGTTTTCTTTTCTATGTTCTTTTATCTCTTTTTGGAGAGGGGTTTTTCCCATTGGGTTTTATCCTTATCTCCTCTTTATAGAGATTTATTGTACTTGGGTACCTAATCAGGCCTTGTTGTCAGGACCCATTTCCTACTTTCAGTAGCTTTTTCTCTAGTTTTTTAGCTTCTTCCTAAGTTCATCTTAAGAGGAGTGTTAGAGTAATAAGGTATTTTTCTTATTAATTAAATCATGTTGATTTAATAATTAAGCCACTTATATCTCTTTAGTGATTAAGCTAATCTTAGGCATAATAATAATAAATTTATTATTAATTATTATTTATGCAACCTAGGATTTCTCCTTTTAAGGTTTTGATTTATTTTATATAAGGATTGATCTTTGTTGTAATTATCAACTTCTTTTTGCATAAAATATTTTTTCCTCTGGAATTCAGAGCTATCTTTTTGTGTATTGTGATTTTTCAAGTTCTTTCCCTCTTTTGTGATAGGTTATTTTCTTATAGAAGATCACTGGGTTCTCTGTGAAGTTGGTTTCTCAAATTCTATAGGGAAGGTACACTAAATCTGCAAGAAAAAAGTCATCTAGTAGAGAAAAAAATTGTGAAGCTGCATTGGCATATTATTATAAAAATAAAGAAGGTATGCATCTCTAATTTCACATGCCCAATTTTTATATGTCTTTGTTTTCAAATCTCTGTAATTTTTTCTAATTTGATTCATTTTTGTGCATGTAGCTTTTAATCAACAAGTACAAGATAAAGGAGAAGTTCACGTAGGAGGGTCAACCCGAGGTGAAGAAATGGATGTTGGAGAAGGGTTAGAATCACTCTCTATGGAAGCTCAGGCACTAGAAGTTGGAGAAGGGTCAAGATAAATTTCTCCTACTAGTATGGATGAGCATATAGATCTACCTCAAATTATAAAGAAAAAAATTAATTTTAGAAACCTATATCATTTACTTACAATGGATGTGAAGAAATTGAGATCACTTTCTTATGTTGAAACCTTAAGTCTCTCTAATAAGAGGTCAATGAATAAGATAGAAAGGAAATAATGGCTAAATTTTAAAATCTTGAAACACTCAAACAATCCCAATTTCTTTTGATTGTACTTATACAAAAACTTTCTAGAGCCATTAAAATTGTTGGGTGTAGACACAACATCAAAAAAGAGAAAAATTTCTAACTTGCAAAGTGATATTATTGAAAATGTTAGAAAAGGTTTGAGCTCTATAGGGAAGCAATATCGATCTAAAGATGGGCCATTATAAGAAGAGTTATGTTGAAATCCATGGTAGGTAACACTATGTCCCAAAATATAAAATATCTTTAGTTTCATCTCATATTGCTTTTAGTAGGAAAAACAAATCAAGATATGTTAAAAGGAGAATGATTTTGGATGATAGCACCATGGAAGGAAATTGGGAAATTATGTGTAGAGATCTTCATTATGATAGGATTGAGGAGGGAATTAGAAATTTTATCATAAATTTTTGGAATTATAATATTCATTCTTCATCAAGCAGCAAAGATGTTATCAGACATGACATTGCCTTAAAATGAATCTGCAAATTCATTTACATTCCTAGGTATTTTAAGTGTTACACAATGAGGTTGTTCCTATTTTTATCCTTAGGTTTCAAGGTGAGTTTTTCATATGTTGATCGATCCTTTATTTTAATCTCACCCTAGCCCTATTATTTTTCTCCATTTTCCTTAATGTTATTAAACCAAGACCAATTTGTTTGTCTTTAAGTTCTCAACCCCGTGGTTTCTTTTTGCTAAAGGATAACTTGTTTTAATATCCCAACGGTCCCTTTTATCTTAAGAGAGGATAGTGAATACTTCTGATAATAGTTTCCTTTTTGCTAACGTATTCGTAGTCTCACAATAAAAATTGTAACCATTATAGTTGATCATGAATATGCGAGAAGGTAACACCTGACATTTTTCTCATAGCGGCTAAAGGTTTATGGTTTTCTTGTCTGTAGCTATGGTCTAAGGTTGGTTATTTATCAGGCTACTAATGGGACCAAATTTTGCACGTGCAATATTTGAGTGATGATCTTATGTCCAAAATATAATTTTTCTTGAGTTTTATGAGATTGCAGTGTTAATTGTTAAGTAAAGACAACCCCTGGCAAGATCCACAGTTGTCGTGGATTCATGGTCAAATTTTCTAGGCGCTTTAGCAATTAAAAATACATGAGATGATGCCACATGTCCTTTCTAGAGTCATGGTTGATTGAAAGGATTGTGGAAATAGGTAATGACAAAGAATTGATGTAGAGATTTCTTATTCACCAAGGTGGGTTTTTTCTTTCCACTGTGGCAATCAAATTCAGTTTGACTGATGATTGCTGTTGGATTTTATGGTCTGTAAAGAAATCAATGATTGAGTTTCAAAATTGATTTTAAAGAGGGTCATTAAGCTGCTTCTCGTTGTTACATGGGATGTAACCACTAGATAGAACAATTTTCTATCAACATAGGGGAAGATAAGGTATAGGGTTGTTGACTCATTATCAGAAGGTCTAAATGCCATAATGATTTGAACTCAAGTTAAAAAGATGTAGTTGAATCAGGTCAAATTGTAAGGTGATGTTGATAGGGCTATGATATGTTGATATGATCATGTAAGTGCAAGTTTGTCAAAGATCTTTGGAAGAAGGAATAATATCAGGTGATTATTCCCGTGAAGGGTCAAAAGGGAAGAATTGAAGTGGATGGTCATAGTCTCTACACTGAAGAGATCCAATTGACAATGTTCTTGTTTGATTTAATATGATGAGTAAGTTTCAAGGATTTTATTGAGGTGAAAAAACCACTAAGTGAGATATTGTGAGTTATAAATAGAGTAGGGTGGTGGTTTAGTGGGTAGAAAAGAATAGAGACCTTAGAGATTTTTGAGGTAATTTTAGATCAAGAAAAGAGGGATGGACATGTAGATTTGTGAGAAATGTTGTTGTAAGCTTTGTGATATTGGATGGAAGTTCTTCCATGTGAGGGTGTTTATTATCAAAGGAGTCTTGAAAATGGAAGGAATAACCAAAGGGGTATTAAAACCCATTTTTTCATTATTTGGGCCCTTCTTGGTTAGTCTAATTCCTCCCATCCATATTTGATGGCCCAAGGGAAGCAACAAGGATTATATAGGATGGAATAAATAGTTTTAGGATGGGTTTTGGGTAGGAACTAGTCATCTCTGCAAGAAAATGGAAGCTGCAACCCCTTATCCTCCTTATTTTTTCCCTGTGGACCTTGTTTTCTACTTCTTCTAATCCTGGGCATGAATATTGGAACTCATTCTCTAGTTTAGGGGAATGGTTCTCTTTTCTATATCATAGTTTTCCTTTCTTGGAACAAAAATGCTCTGTTGAGAAAGGGAAATGCTTGGTAGGAGAAGGAAAGTGATGTTTCATTCAATAAAACACATCTCACAATCCATCTAGAAGCATTCAAGAGAGATGGTGGGATGACTCATGCAAGTTTTGTTTCTACCAACATGCAGTTGAAGTTCTATTTAGTTACTCATTACATACGCCAAAACATGAAGAATTTTAAGGAGGAAATAGATAATTTTGTTGTAGGAGAGGGTCACAAGTAGTCCTTTAGGCTTGTGACATGTGTCTTTTCTGGTTTGAATCTTGTTTTCTCCCTTGTTTCTATAGAAGGGAATTCACGGTCAGAAGAGAGGGTTCCAAGTTTGGAAAAATTTCTAACTTATGTGGTTCCAATAGCAAGATATAATATCTATGAGAAGTTGTGTAAGATCTTTCATAGAGAAAATTTTGATGTATCTATGTTGAATATTTTGAAGGTTTTGAGTTTGTAAGTTGTATTGATGTTATATGTCAGAGATAGAATAGGGTTTTGTTAAGTATATTTCTATTTCAGATCTCTCCAATGTGGAATATTAGTCAAGTTTTAAATGGAATAAAAAAAAGAGTTATTCTCATTTAGTGTATTGTTGTGAGATATGCAATTTTATGTTCATGCTTTTATCTAAAGGGTCAATTAAATGCTTGATAGAAATTGCATATTTGCTTAGATTGTGTATGGATTTGATAAATAGGCTAGTTTAGGATTATTTTTGAAGGATATTGTAATGTAATATTCTTAGATCATATGATATTGATGAAACCCTATTGTATAATGTTGTATTTATGATGAATCAAATACCCAATGAGATAAGGCACAAATATCAGCAGTTGTGGGTTCTTTACAAAATTTTGTTGTTTAGATTCATGTTATTCTTGCTGCAAAATGATTAAACTCAAGAATATGTTTAATTTTCAATATAATTTTTGTTGTTGTCTTGCGCAAATCTCATGCTCCATTCAGGTTGATGTTCAAAGGATAAATTATCCATTATCTAGTATCTCCCTTTTATGTTGAACCTTCATATGAAATTTATCCTCTTAATGTTAATGCCAATTATGAGTTTAGTGTTGTGTTTGAAGGGAATTAAGGGATCACCCTTCCAATTTTTGCAAAGCCTAAAGTGCAGAAGTGTTAACTAGGTCCTTGTCAATTGCTCCAAGTCTCATAGATTTATAATTATTGGAGTTGGCTTCTCCATAGGGAATTGATTGATCAATTTGGTTGTTATTTTTAAGTGTAAACCCTTTCTAGGAACCAAAAAAATGACAACTCTACTAGGGAAAATTTCTAAATAATTTTGTTGTAGAAAGATCTAAGTGAGCTTCTCCTTATTTTTCTAAATTAGTCCCAGACCACATTGTTGTTTAGAGTCATGTGTTTATTTTGAAAATTTCCAGCTCCTTGTCAAGTGAGTCAATTCTCATAAATTTTGCATTACAATTTTTTTAATCCTTAAATATAGGTCTATCCAAAGATGTCCATGTGTCAAAATTGTTTCATATTATCTCACAAGTTGTGAGTGGAGACTTTGAGATATCTGTAGTAGCTACATTGTTGTAGTAAAGAAATAAAGGAATTGCAATAGAAATATAGAAGACTTGAGATCTTATGATGAAGTACCAGGTCAAGGAAGGAATACAAATGAGGTCATGTTGTTGGATATGGAGGTTTTTTTGTGATGTTGCTGGTTTTTAAGAAAGATTGTGTTGAGAAGAAGTTTTAGCTGTTAAACATATTTCTCTTGTGCAAAGAGGTGGTGACTCTACCAAAGAAATTAGTAAAGGTGTGAATCAAGCTTCATATATACAAGTTTTCTAGCCAAAAATTTAATTCGCAACTACTACAACACATCCAGGTATTTTGATTTTCATGAGTCAAGTTTTTCCATGAAATCAGTTATAGAAAATGCTTCCCTATTAAGTGAGTTCAACACTAAGAAAGAGAATGGTTATTATTTTTACATCTATGATTGGTTTTTAGTTTATGTATGTAAAGTTTTGAATTATGTTAAGTTTTTATTTTGTGATAGAGAAGTAAATTTTATTTTACAAGGTTATAGACGAAAAGTATAAGGGGATGTGTATTTTGTTAGAAGTATACTTGTGAGGTATCAAGTGTGAGTTCACAAAGTATGCAGCCTATGTCAGATCCTTGTAGTGTTTTCTTTGTCCAAAGATATATTCCATTATATTTTGATGGTATTAAAGGTTTCCCACATAGTGTTCCTACCAAGATTAGGAAGTACTTACCAAATTTTAATGGGAATAAATTTGAGTTAGCGGGTCAACATTGGCTAGAGTTTTTAGGTTTAATGGGTGAATTTGAGATTTGTGAGGAGGATGACTTTATTAAGCTTTTTGTTCAAATTTTGAAGGAAGATGGCAGGGATTAGTTTTTTTTTTTTCTATCATGTTCTATTTCATCATGGGAAGAGATAAGTGTAGATTTTATGGAACAATTTGGTGAAAGAGTTAATCCAAATTCATTAATGAAAAGACTCAAGGATATTCAAAAGGAATAAGATGAGTTGGTTCCTTCTTTTAATATCAGATTTTCAAGGGCCTTGGGTGATATTCCTAGAAGTTACATAATAAATGATGCAGTATGTTTGTCAGTTTACATGGATTCTTTGGACAGAGAAATAAGTTGTTTGTTGAGGGATAAGAATCCAAAAACCTTGCATCAGGCTTATATGACAACCATGGACTTTGAGAATAACTTGAAATATGGAATCACAAGGGGTTTTCTATCTGTTGGTTTTCTCTATCATAATGCATCAAATATAGGAGATGGGTGTGAATTGAGAAATTAAAATCAATGTCAAGATGCATATATCCCTACTGATCACACTACCCATGTATTTAATTATGATTCAAATAATGATATGAGAGAAGAGAATTGGTCTCAGATAGTGATTATTCCTCATATTAGTAATGAAAAGGTTAGTGAAGAATTATGTAACATTGTTGAAGCAAAGATAAAAGAAATCTATGATGTCACACCATGTGATGGAACAATTTGTGGTTCCATTTTTGAAGCTACATGAGAAGTTGGTTTTTTGGCCTATATTCAGGGGAGTCAGGTAGCTTGTATGAAGAAGATAAAGAAGGAAATGCATCAGATGAAGATGATGCTAGTGTGAAAAGTGTTGATGATATTGATTCATTCTCAAATGAATCAACCTTATTTGGTGACTTTGCTAAAAAGGATGAAGATCACAACATGGAGTTTCCATGTTATGAGGATTATAGTGCTGAATATTGTTCTTGTTCAGATTCTAATCAGTTTTCTTTTAAGGGAGATTGTTGTAACATTGAAGAGAACAATGAGTTTAATGAGGGGTTTGATGCATTTTTTGATGAAGTTGTGGATGTAGATGAACCATTCATTTTCCATAATGTTTATGAGAGGTTTTCATTTGGTTTCTAATCCTTTATATGAAGAAGTTTTTGAGGAACCCAATGTCTTGATGGTTGTACCAACTTATGAAGTTGAAGATATGCACAAAGAAAAATTAGATGTTTCAGTTTATTATCATCCACATGAGTGTATGGTGATGCATATAGATTATTTCATATTTTATATTGATGTATTACTGAATGAGTGGTGTATTTCCTTTCCACTTGATAGTGTAGTAAATACGTTTGCATACTTGCTTGAATATGGTTTTGATGAGGGGTGTGATTGGAAGAACATGGGAATTTCAAATATGGAATAATTTTTCATCATGTGGATGTTTATGAATGTGGACAACATTTATACATTGATTATTTCAAGTTTTTGGTCACATATGTTGATGAGAATCAAACTTTTGATAAGGGAAAGTATAATTGGTGTTTTTCATTTCTGGTGGCCTCGGGCCACCAAATAAAATTTTGGTTTGATTTTTTCTTGTTGAAGGAATAAAAAATTGGAACCTAGATATGAAATGGTCTACTTCACCAAAGATTCTAGTTTTCTCGCTTCATTCTTTTGGAATGAATGTCCCCAACTAGAGCCACTAATAGTGCATTAAATGGAATCTACAAATTCATTTTAATTACTAGGTAATTTAAGTGTTACACAATGCGGTTGTTCCTATTTGTATCCTTAGGGTTTAAGGTGAGTGTTTAATATATTGATCGAGCCTTTCTTTTCATCTATCCCTATCCCTATTATTTTTCTCCATTTTCCTTAATGTCATTAAAATGAGACCAATTTGTTTATGTATTTAAGTTGTCTGTTAGGAATAAGGTGTCTCAACCTTGGATAATTCCTATTCTTATTATTTGTTTTGTAAAATGTATTTCTTGCAAATAATGTAATTAAGTGTGAGTGTACATCTCTAGTTGGCATGTTGATGTGTCACTCCACTTGATGTGTTGACATCTTGAATTGTGTGTAAGGAGATCATGGTTGAAATGGTTATGACGAATTCCTATGACACGTAAGAGATATTTCTAGAAGATTCAATGACGGGTGAAGACATGCAATGACATGTGGCAACTGATAAAGTTGAGTACTGTACACTCTTCCACAATCGTGGGGTTCAAGGATCCTATTTTTGGGTTCTTATTTTCTCAGAGAATGGTAAAACCCTAATACGACTATCTTTGGAAGTTGCCGTAAAAAGGAAAGCGCATGATATAAGCATTTTTAGGGTTGCAGACAGATATAGAAAAAGAGTGTATTGTTGGTATGATCTAGTGCTACGGGATTTGTCTTTGAGTGTTGATTGTCTCCTGAAATAACTTGCATTACAAGTGTGTTGTAACCGTTGTGTTGAAGATAATACATTGTGCAAATTTTGGAGTGCTGGGGTTTTTTACTGACAGGTTTTCCCTAGGGTAAATCATTGTGTCATTCTATATTTTACGTATGCATGGTATATGGCTGCAATATCATTGTTAAATTAGTTAACAAATCTGAAATTGTAAGGAATTAAAAGAATTTGCACAATACTTTCCTTTAGAGATTAGTGTAGGAAGCTATTTCCGCACGTGAGTTTCCTTACAAGTGGTATCAGAGCCTGATCAACTTTTGATCCTAGTTGTTGGGTAGGGTTTTTTAAGCTAATCTCAAGTTGAGTGGGATTTTTTTGTGTAGAGCATTCTGAATCTTATTTGCAGATTGAGATGGCAAGTTCCTCATACAGTAGAATGGAGTTGGAGAAATTTAATGGCACTAATTTTGAGTTGTGGAAAATCAAGATGGAAGACATGCTTGAAGACTGTGATCTATGGGAGGATAATTCACTTGATGTGAGACCTACAGTGATATCTCAAGTGGATTGGGAGATCAAGGATCTGAAGGCTAAGGGTCTCATTAGACTCTATCTAGCAGATGTGATTCTTCTGAATGTTCTTGATGAGACTATTGCAAATTCTTTGTGGAAACGGCTTGGGTTTGTGTATCAATCCAAATCTCTGGTGAATAAGTTATTCCTAAGAAAGAAGTTGTATTCTTTAAGAATGGAGGAAGGTGGATCCATAAATGATCATCTCAACACATTCAATTTATTTATTGCACAGTTGGCATCATCCGGTGCCAAGATCGAGGAGGAGGCTCGATGTATGACCCTGCTTTGTTCCTTACTAGATTTGTGGGACCATCTTGTGATGGCTCTCAGAAGTACTATAGTCACATTCCATATGGATGATGTGGTGTCTTCATTTCTATTTGAGGAGATGAAAAGAAAGACTTCAGATTCATCTAAGGAAGCCCTTGCTGTTTGTGGGAGATCCAACGACAAAGGAAAGTAGAATGAAAATAAGTCAAAGAAGGGCAGATCCAAATCTCATGGGAGTTCTAAGACTCCTGGAAAGTCCAAGGTGAAATGTTGGAACTATGATAAATTTGGGCACTTCCGGAGGGACTGCAAAGAACCGCAGAAGAAGAAGAAAGGCTCAAATTCAACTTCCAAAAAATCTCAAGAAGATGGAGATTATTTTATTGCAGCTTTGACAGCCCATGCATCTGATGATGTGTGGTTGGTAGACTCGGGTGCTTCTTTTCACATGACCTCTCATCGAAACTGGTTCTTAAAATATGAATATTTTGATGGTGGAAAGGTGTACTTGGGTGATGATTCTCACCTAAAGATAGTTGGACATGGAAGGGTCACTATCAGATTTCTTGATGGACAAGTAAAGGAAATCAACGGAGTTATGCACATTTTGGGTTTGGCATGAAACTTATTATCTGTAAGTATGTTGAATGATGTAGGTTTGCAAGTTGTCTTTTCAAAAGATGGATGCAAGATGATGAGAGGTTCTATGGTGCTCGCTAAAGGTACTAGGAGAGGTACTTTGTTTCAGCTTGATGCATGCATTGCTCAGTGCAATAGTTCTTTTGT
>MU226963.1:1143971-1157753 GCA_018584345.1 Thuja plicata | reverse complement strand
ACATTGTGCAGGTTTTGGAGTGCTGGGGTTTTTTACCGAAAGGTTTTCCCCAGGGTAAATCATTGTGTCATTCTCTATTTTCTATATGCATGGTATATGGCTGCAATATCATTGTTAAAGTAGTTAATGAATGTAAAATTGTAAGGACTTAAAAGAATTTGCACAATGCTTTCCTTTAGAGATTAGTGTAGGAAGTTGTTTCCGCACCTGAGTTTCCTTAAATTGTCAACCCAGTGGTTTATTTTTTCTAAAGGATAGCTTGTTTTGTTATCCTAGTGGTCCATTTTGTCTTAACCAGTGATAGTCAATGCTCCTGATAACAATTTTCCTTTTGCTAAACTATTCACATTCTTGCAATCAAAATTGTAACCATCATAGTTGATCACAAATACACAAGAAGGTGACGCCTGACAGTTTTCTCAAAGTGGCTAAAGGTTTGCAATTTTCTTTCCTATAGCTATAGTCCAAGGTTGGTTATTTATCATGCTAATAATGGGACCAAATTTTTTACATGCAATATTTGAGTGACGATCTTATGTCTAAAATATAAAGTTTCTCAAGTTTTATGAGATTACAGTACTAATCATTAAGAAAAGATAGGGAAATATTGATGGTTGTTGTGGATTCATGATCAAAGTTTCTAGGCTCTTTAGCAATTGTAAATCAATGAGATGATGCCATGTAGCCTTTCTCGAGTCAAGGTTGACTGAAAGGATTGAAAAAATAGGTAATGATGAAGAATTGACGTAGAGATTTCCTATTCATAGAGGTGGGTTTTTTCTTGTAACTATGGTGGTAAATTTTAGTTTCAATGATGATTATCATTGGATTCGCCCGTCTATAGAGAAATCAATGGGTGAGTTTAAAACTTGATTTCAAAGAGGGTCATTAAGCCATTTATCATTGTTATGCTTGATGTAACCAGTCATTAGAACATTATTCTATTGATTTAGGGGAAGATAAGGTATAGGGTTTTTGACTCATTATAAGAAGGTCTGAATTCCATAATGATATGGACTCAGGTTACAAAGATTCAGTTGAATTTGGTCAAAGTATATGGTGATGTTGATAGGGTTGTGATATGCCGACATGATCATGTAAGTGCAAGTTTATCAGAGATATTTTAGAGAAGGAATAATATCAGGTGATTTTTCTTGTGAAGGGTTGAAAGGGAAGAGTGGCAGTCGATGGTCATAGTCTTTGCACCAAAGATCTCCAATTGATGGCATTCTAGTCTGATTTGATCTGATGAATAAGTTTCAAGGATTTTATTGAGATGAAAACACCACTAAGTGATATTTTTTGAGTTATAAATAGAGTAGGGTGGTGTTTTGGTGGGTAGAAAAGAACAAAGATCTTAGAGATTTATGAGGTAATTTTAGATCAAGAAAAGAGTGATGGTCGTGCAGAGTTGTGATAAATGTCACTATAAGCTCTCTGATACTGAATGAAAATTATTCCAGGTAAGTGTGTTTGTAATTAATGGAGTCTTGAAAATGGTAGGAATAACCAAAGGAGTCTTGAAACCCATTTTCTAATTATTTGGCTGCTTCTTGGTTGTTACACTTCCCCCCATCCATATTTGATGGCCCCAGGGAAGTAGAAAGTATTCAAAAAATGGAAGAAATAATTTTAAGATGGGTTTTGGGAAGAATCTAGTCATTCCCTATGGACCTTTTTTCCCATTGCTTCTAATCCTAGGCATGAAGGTTGGCACTCATCATCTAGTTTAGGGTAATGTTTCCCTTTTCAGTGGCATAGTTTGCCTTTCTAGGAAATAAAATGCTCTGTGGAGAAAGGGAAATGATCGGAAAGGGGAAGGAAAATGTTGTATCATTCAAGACAACACATCTCATAGTCCATTTGGAAGCATTCAAGGGAGATTGTGGCATGACTCATGCAATTTTTTTTCTACCAAAATGCATTTGAAGTTTTATTTCATTACTCATCACATATGCCAAAACATGAAGAATTTTTAGGAGGAAATTGAAAATTTTATTGTAGCATAGTCACAAGTGGTCCTTTAGGCTTGTGTGATGTGGTCTTGGAGTCTCATTTCTACTATAGAGTTAGCTTGGATCTACTTTGAGATCTTTCTCCTAGATCTCTTAGGGTATTCAGAACCCTAAACTGAGGTAAGTCACTATCAACTTTACCTCCCCTTCAAGAATCAGTCCCCATCGACATGATATTCATCTTACTCACTGAACTTAGAAAAATAGATTCATTCTACTCACTCAATCAATGCTTTCAAAACATTGCTTTCATTCTCTTCCCTATCCAGACTATTACCAAGCTCACCTAGGGTAAGATATCCAAACTCGTAATTGTTTCTTCTCGTACCAAAAACAAAAGGGAAACTATGTACAAGGGATCCTCTTGAGTTCCATCCCGACACATGACCTTGAGGGGCCATTACTATTTACAACCCAGAAAGGGTGAATAAATAACAACTTGAAAAGCATAAATAAGTAAGCTAATCTACTATCATGCAAAAGGAACAAAAAAGATTCATATTCACTAAACACACAGTCTGTAACTTCTCATTACTGGAAATAAAAAACAACAATACAATAATATACAACTCTGTAACTTTCTGTAACTTCTCATCTTTTGCAACCTCTACTCTCTCTCTAAAATGAATGCTTGGGATGTCATTATTAACCACCCTATCATTGGAACAACCCTAACTACCCACTCATTTGCAAGCATCTCTTTAGGAACTGTTACAACTAACCATACTATCCATTAAAGACAAGATCCACTTTTCACGGGATATTACGACTGAATTTACCAAGAAATAGTAAAGAAAAACTGAGCACCAGTGTTAACTGAGCTCCAGTGTTAATTGAGCACCAATGTTAACTAAGCTTCAGTGTTAACCAAGCTCTAGTGTTAACCGAGCTCTAGTGTTAACCAAGCATTAGTGTTAACCGAGAACCAATGTTAACCGAGCATCACTGTTAACCGACCATCAATGTTAACCGAGCATTAGTGTTAACCGAGCATTAGTGTTAACTAAGCATTAGTGTTAACTTAATATAAGTGTTAACCAAAAATCAGTGTTAACCAAGCATTAGTGTTAACCGAACATCAGTGTTAACCGAGTAGCTTTGTTGGTTGTATTCCCAGTTTTAGTCTGTTTGCCAAAATTTTGTGGTCCTCATACTTGTTTCTTGCCTAGAAACAAAAGTCTCTTAGTTTATTGGTCATTTCCCTATTGAAATCTTCAGGTTTTTAGGTCAGAATCCATGTAAAAATACAAAGCCTCAAAACCCTAGGTCTTATTTTATAGGCAAAAATGAGAAAAAACCCTAAGACATTTATCACTTCTATTTTGGCATTACTTGTTTGAATTCACTTAAGTCATGTGTTGAAAAGCTTGGTCGCCTAGTCGCATAATCTGGATGGCATATTCCTTTTTCCCTCGAGACTTGGTGATTAGCTTGTGTCGAGATGTCTCTCACAAAATTAGAATATTCCTTTAGCTTTAAGAGACTTGATAGAGCTCTTCATGTTGCGCAGTCACTAAATGAGCAAATAGGTCAGTAGTTTGTGAAAGGGCCCACAGATAAGTCATGGTGTCATGAGAAAAGATTAGCAGTTAGTGGTTCATCACGAGACTTGGAGATTTATTTGTGTCGCATGATCGCTAGAGTGGTCTATAGTTAAGTAAACAGTATAAAGTTTAGGTCGTGTAGTCTCCAGAAAGAGTGGTGGTTAAGTAAAAGATGCTGAGACTTCGCGACTAACTATATGTAGTTTGAGATGAAACACAATCAGGTTGTCATCATATTGAAGTGCTGAGTCAGCTTTCCATTTAGCAATGCAGAGATGAGTGATGAATGAGACACATGTCCAAAGGTGAGTTGACTAAGGAGCTTGTCGCATGGTCTCCAAATGGAAAAAGACTATTCAGAAATTAAGAGACTAAGTATAAGGGTCTTTGTTGTTGCGTAGTCTCCAGAGAATCTAAGGGTATGATAGATTACTCAGTGATTCAGTGGAAGCCATTAGATGCAATGTTTAAAGGATCCAATGGTGGTCGCAAAGTCTCTAAATGAAAGAGTCCAAAGGAAAAGGTACTCGTGACTTGGAGATAAGGGTATGTCGCGTAGTCGCCAGATGAGCCGAAGGGTATAAGGCTTGTCGCGTTGTCTCTGAAGGATTTAACACTTAACATTGGTGTTCAATGATTAGGCAACTAAGGGTAGTCATGGGGTCTCATAAAATAAAGTAAACACTCAGTGACTAGGAGATAACCGTGAAAGCTAAAGATGACTATAAGTTGCAGAGTCTCTGAATAAGATGTGAATTAGTTTTAACATCTAGCGAATTTGATTTGCACAGTCGCATGATCGCCAGAAGTAACTTTAGTTAACTGAGATGGGGAAAGTTACATAGTCACTGAGTCTCCAGAAGAATTAGGGGTTAAGGACTTGGGTCAGCGAAAAGGAGATTATACACAGTCGTGTAGTCGCTAAATATAAAATCATAAGAAAAGGTGGCAGTGTCTGACATGACAACATGAATCATTCAGCGTCCAATGATAGGCTTGGATATTGATTACTATGTAGAAAAGGTAGCAGAGATGTATGACAGAGAGCCAATCACATAAAGACATGTCATATCCTTTGAATTTTATAAGGTTTTTCTGAGGATTCAGATATATGAATTTGATTTTCTGTCACACTCATGGAACTATGGCTAGGTTTTCAATTAATTCCATAGCATGTTGAATTGAAGACATGAATTGATGATTTTTCAAATGATGAGCCATGTACTTGGAATTGTTACCATAAAGAGCTGATTGAAAGTTCATTTTAACTTATCTTGCTTTTAGAATTTCAGAGTGAAGAAGTGCTAGGTATTCTGAGAAGAGAGAAGAAATTAGAAAGTTGCAGAGTTTTCCATTGATTAAAAGGCTTTGAATTTCTGAGAATTGTGCACAAGGGAGTAAAGTGAGTCTTGGAAGGAGATTTGTTTCAATATTGGTAAAAGAGAAGGGATTCAAACACAAAAAAAATGAGTAGAGTAGTTAGCGTAGCTTCAACCAGTGGGAGAAGTGAAGAGGCAAAGGGAAAATGAAATTACTCTGATGAATTCCTCAGATTGCTTCCTGGTTCAACTCAGAACAAAAGAGAGAATGCTAATGTGCTTACAGATGACTACTGCAACATTAGAGATGCTGATACTCTGAGAACAATAGGTTTTTCCCTCTTTACTTATTTTTACAAGAATTCTGATAAAGCCATCCCAGTATCAAACCCTTGGACCTGTGGCTTGGCTAGGTTAATTGTTCCTGATGTCTACATAGATGTAGATTTGTTCTTAGGCCTTGCCAGTCATTATGATGTCTTGTCTAAGACAATTAAAAGGAATGATGGCACTGCCCTGCTCATCCTTAACATAAATTCATTTATGCAAGCTTTTGGCTTGTATAGTACTATGTCTACCAAGATTGACATTACTAAGAAAGAACAGAGGTACAGTTTGAAGCCTGGTATTGCTAGGGGACAGTTGCAGAAACATATGCTTAAGGAGGTGAGAAAATATCTTGATCCTATGTCTGGGAAAGGCCCTTATTACTTCAAGGACTTGCATTTCTACATTAAGTACATCACCTATGCCCTATGTAGAGTGCTAGGGATAGATTGGGAAGCGGACAAGATCAATGTTAGGATATTGATGATGGTGCTAGACTTACAAGAGGTGCATTCTAGCACTAGCTATAACTATATTCAACATATTATTGACAAAATGCACGAGGGATTTATAGAAGCTTAGAAGAAGATGGAGGACCCTAAGGAGAAAGAACCCAAGTTCTTACACTATTCCATCCTCATGCATCTCCTGTTGTATTTTAATTTTGTGATCATGGATGTAAGTAATTTGACCCCTCAGAGGTTTTATCAAGATGGACCTAATCCTATCTAGTTCTAGGTTAATATTTGGAATTATACGTCTAGGGATTGTGATTACTGTGCATTTCAGAATTGGATTGGGTATCCAATAGTATAGAGCCTAGGCATCAGCAGGACAAGGATCCCAATTAAGGTTATGCAACTTCTAAGGCCTAGTGAATACTTGGATAAATGGGAGGGAGACCATAATTGGGGAGATTTATTCTTAGAAAAGAACTATACCATAATAAGGGTATATGGATGTATACATCCACCTCATATCTTGCCTTACCATGTGCCAACAAGAGTAGCTTCCATGGAATTTATATGGAAATTATTATTAACAGATAATGAGCACTTTGCACCACATAGGAATGGGACCTTAACCCCTAGACAGTTCATAATTTCAAATTTTACTATTGGCAAAGGTGCCATTGATTCAGTCAGCCAGTGGTTGGAAAGTTGCAGAATGGGGGTAGCTTCATATAGATACATTCATCCTGAAGGCTTCATGGCAGGAGTCAGAAAATTATATACTCCCACAATCCCCAATACAAATGTCCATTGTGAATGTATTGAAGAGGATGCAACAAGAAATATTCTTGATGAAGATGAGATCAAGACAAGGAGAACAAGGATTCAGGAGTTGCTGAACCTTGAAAGACAAATCAAAAGAAATGGGTTAGCTTTTGGAGGTTTTTACCCTAATCTGCCATATTTTGACAGAATAAAAGCCATGATTGATAATTATTATGTGCTTAGTGAACAACTTGAGATTGTTCTTGATAAGAAAGGTTCCCAGGGGCCAGATCATTCAGAATCTGAATATGATAGTAGTAGTGACAGTGATTATGCCCGTCCTACTAGATATATTCAACCTCAGCAGGATGTTGCTGAGATACCACAGTTGCAGGGAGCAGGGATAACTTTAAGAAACCCCCCCTCCCAAAAAGTATAAAATTGTGGCGAATCACATTTTTTTTGGAGGGAAAATTTTTAATATTGATAGCGAATTGTGGTTCAAATTATGGATATTTGGTGGTGAATTTTTTAATACCGTATACAATTTTTATATAAATTTGGTGACAACAAATGATTTTAATAGGAAAATTATTAATTTAGTTGGCGAAGCTAGAAAATTTTACTAATAAATTATGGTGAAATAATTTTCCAAATATTGTAATTAAATATTTGTCATGGCGAATGTATTTCAAAAATACATATAAACTTGGCGATTTAAGAGAATAGTTGTATAGTTGGTATGGCGGTTTAATAATTGGAAACAGTGATTTTTTTAGTGGCTAATATTCGCCAATTGGCTAATTTTTGAAATTTGAGAATCCAAATTTGGCTAATAATTCAAGATTTAAGGTGACCTAAATCGCCAAATTTTTATAAAATTTTATTTTAGAAATATTTAAATTGCCAAATAATTTATTTTATTAAAAATTTGGGCTCAAAGATTTGCCAAATATTTGATAGATGGTCAGATTCAATTCGCCTAAATTTTACTAGTTATTATAGAAATCTAAATTAATTCACCAATAATATATCATAACTATTAGTTATAGTAGGGTTGTGTCACCAATATTAGTTGTCATTATTGATTTAAAACATAATCTAGTGATCTTCATTATAATCCCCGAGGCAAAAATGTTACTATCTTATTTGTAATCATTATCGGAGCTAAGATTTCCTTTGGATTGATGATAAATCAATGACACTGAAGAAATTTTGGGTCCTATTATAATAATGAAAATAACGATACATTTATCTCACATAATACAATGAGGATTATTTGATTATATTTTAAATAAATGGTAGCAACTAGATACTATAGAGTTCCCTTAAACCCATCAAATATTTTCATAGTTAGCCTAATAATTTTCTATAAGAACTCTTTTTTCTTTAAATATAATTATTTTCCATGGTCATTTATGAAATTTTGATTATTTTTTGAGATTCGCCAATATTTTCTACAAAAAATTTGTGATTAAAAAATAATCGCCAATACAAATAATTTTTTTTCCCTAAAAATTGAGAGATTCGCCAATAGGAATTAAGTTTTTTTAAATAAAATGATAGATTCGCCAAGATTTTATATATTTTTCTAGAGGGGGGTTTCTTAAAGTTATCCCTGATTGGAAATAACTATTAATATTTCATTCTCCTAAGTTTTCAATCTCAAAGAATGACACGTGTGATGTTTTCAGAGAGAGTTTTCAGTAAAGGAGTTATGTCACCACATTTCTTCCGAAATGCACCGTCCACTGTTCATCTCTCTTAATCCAATGGTTCTGATTTGATGTTGAAGTTGCATTGGGTCCCACCATTATGACGTCATAGACTCACACATCTGTTGGATTACAACATATCAACGGCCAAAGGTGAATTTTGGGCCTATTGTTGGTCTTCATAATGTTTACGACAAACTCTCGACAGAATCATGACACATGGTATGATTGATCATACTAATAAGTCCACAATAAATCATACCACGTGTCATGATTTCGCAGAGAGTTTTTTGTAAAGATTATGAAGACCATCAATAGGCCCAAAATTCATCTTTGGCCGTTGATATGTTGTAATCCAACGGACGTGTGAGACTGTGAGTCTATGAGTTGTGACAAGATTTATTAATTAATTTAAAAATTATAAAAAACTGTCGTATAGTTTTAAATTTAATTAATAAAACCTATCAAATTATCATATCAGACATATTTTGTCTACTGCATAGCCATTTCTGGTAATATTAGATAGAAATTTTAATTAATGGTGATGAGTAGATATGACATCAAGTAAAGTAATGATAACTAAGCCGCAATTAATTGTCAATGATAGATAAGTGTGAATTGTTACATCATTATCTATTCATTACCAATTTACCTCGATAGAATAATGCCTTAAAGTTAAGACATAAATGAAAACATCATGTCATTTAAGGACATTGTTTTCTGACCATTCGATGATCTTACATCAATGATAAAGTTTTTTATAATAAAGAATTTTTATGTCCACATGCGTGACATTCAACCTTCGTTATTCCAAAGAAAGCAAATGTCTTATCATAAGTGTTGTTTCTAATTTCACCCACTGTTGCATTAAATATGAAATATTTTTAGATTGTTGAAGGACAGTTACCATTTTACTTACGAATTAATTAGATCTTTAGGGCAGGGAAAGAATTTCAATCAGGGCTTATAAATAGATGATATATGCTCGTTAAATTATGATTGTCAAAGCAGATTTGGGGAAATAGTCTGCGACTACTCGGTTCTCTTTATTTTTTTGTCAAAAATTAGAATACTAATCAGTTTGATTTTCAATGGACACTCCAATTCATTTAAAATGCACTACCTTGGTGGATCAGAAGGCCTTTTTGGGCTTGGTCATAGACCCAATCGTGGTGTCTGTAGTTACGGAGTTGGGAGCCTTCACCAAAGAGGCTATAAGGATGGTAATGGGACGTGAATTTATGGAGAATGAAAATAGGTATAGAGTTAACACCAACATTTTGTCTTGGTTCATGGCATCTATGTTGGACTTGGGTGGGGTAAAGGTGGAAATTCTCATGCTTCTGAGGAAAGTTTTTAGAAAAGAGTACCTCGGCGATGATGTGAATGTTGTCATATTTGCAGAAATTGGGTTTGGTATTCCCTGGGCAAATGATTTGCTGAGGATTCTACAACTAGGAGAATTTGTGCCCAGGAAACCATTTCTACTAAACCTTGATGTTGAGAATCTCACGCATCATCAGAAGTGGGCACAGATTGGGAGGGATTTCCTCTGGAAGTGGCACAACCTGGAGGATACCAAGGACTATCGATGGCTAGAAGAATTCTTTGAGATTATCCTCTCTTCAAAGTTCCATAAAAAAGTAAGGGAGCCTCATCTGGATAGTCCCTAACTATGTCTTTGTCCCTATCCTAGTCTCTACTATGTCTCCCTCTGGTGGTAGTAGCTTACCAGGGTTTTTGCAATTATGTAAATTGTAATAACGTATGTTTAAAAAAAAATATATGAAAATGTTTTAAGAAATTCGAAGTGTTTTTCTATTTTGTTTTTATTATAAGAATAGTTAATAGATATGGGCCTATGGCCTATGGGCGTCATCGATTTGTAAAGTTGTATTGAAATTTTGCGTAATATAATATAAAATATTTGTGTTGCACTTCTGTTTCATGTAATAATTTAATGTTTCCAAACTTTACCATTTAATGGTGACTGGTTACTGGTTAAAATTTTATGGATAAGGTATTCTCGAATGCATGAATTCAAAGAGAATTCAATATAGTTAATAATTATATTGATTATTGTGTATTAAATTATTAATATTTTAAAATAGTAACAATCGTTGGATTATGAGAGATGAATGTGACACATGAGACGTGAGACATGTAATATTCATTAAAATCTTTTGAAAAATGTGACATGTGAGACGTGTAATATTCATTTAATTTGTTACATTTAAGTTTTAACGAAAGGTTTTTACCATTTCCTTTTTAATAACCTATCGACTTGTAGGCTCGTAGCAGGAGAGAAAAAAAGAACTGTTAAACTGTTGCCGAAGATTTTGAGACTGTAATTTGTGAGAGCCTTAGCCATTCTAACTTCTATCTATCCAGATTTCAAAATATAATTTTAGGTAAGAAATCTAGCCAGATACATCCCTATTTTGTAATGTCAAAAATTATGTTTAACTTGATTTTGAAATTTTAATTCTTGTACAATGCATGTACAGTTAGGGTTTTCTTAATTAGTTAGTTATTATCTGTGATTTTGTTAGTAAATATCTGTGATTCTATGTTTTTTCATTCTTCCGAAGAACAATGGGGAAATAAAAAACTCAAGGCCAAAGGAAAGCAGATGGGAAAACTTTAATAGACTGCAGAAAACTAGTAGAAATCCCTAGTTTCACTGATGAGTATCATGATGTTTATGATCCTGCTATCGATGGTCAAAGGAGAGTCATATCAATTAAACATACATTGTGAAGTAAGGCAATTGGGCCAAAGAGGTCTGAATTTATAAAATTTAATCCAACGATAGGTGCAAAAACAAATAAAGTTGCTTCATGGGATGTAGGTTTGGGTTGCATGCTATTACCCAAAGTTTTTCCTTGCCCAAAAATTGTCTTGATTTGTGCAGAAAACTATGATGAAGAAAGAAAAAAAATTGTGAATAAAAATAATCAGGAAGAAAATTTAGCAATAACCCAGGAATAATTTATCAGTTTGCTAGACCTAGGGTTTGACTGACAAAATTGTAATGTCCATATTGACCTCGGATTGCTGGCAGACAAATATGAGGCAGTCACGCCAAACGCAAAAAAATTATTTATAAAGGGTCTAATAGTTACAAAGGAAAAGGCTTCATTGGGTGAGAACCATAAGCCTCCTTATGATTTTAACATTTTTGTGCCATGGGTTAAGGATACTATATCCTCGCTAGCATTTTTCCTAGGAATGGAAAACAATAGGGAAGTGGGTGCCAACATTCTTCAATTGATTTGGGATATCCATTGTGTCAATGAACCAGTAAAATATAATTTTGTTGAACACATGGTTCAATCGATGAAAGAATAATTAGCATTGATTAAAATAGGAAATTCTAAGAAATTTAGGTTCACAACCTACTTGTGCTATCTTCTACTAGCCAAGCATGCTGCAATATTAACGAGCAATGGAAACAAGCTTGAAATTGAGATGGGTACTCCAAAATATAACTCGACACCTCAGATAAGGATGTATGATAACCAAAAAAAATTACAATAATTTTGTAGATTTATTTTTGGCACCATTGTACAAAAAAATAACAAGCACTCCAATGCCTAGATTATCTGCTTCATGTAGGGATCGTATCCAACTTGGAAGCACAATTCAATTGGCTAACTGGTACTTAATGGAAGAATACACTGTGCTAAGGTTTTACGGATCAGAACAACAACCCAACAAACTTCCAATGCATGTGACAGACAGGGTGTTTGCAGTAGAATATGTACTACAACTTGAGAGCACAGATAGACTCTTTGCTGGCTAGTCGAAGAAGAGCATATTCCCTTCCTTACCTTTCTCAATTGGAGGGTTAACATTTGAGAGAAAGGAATTCAAAGTGGAAAATTTTTTTTTAGAAATTTTTCAATTTGATTTATAGTGGTACTGGAAGTATGATTCACTCAACGTCATTCAAACAATGCTTGTTGCTAATAAGAACTCTGCAAACTTATTTCAATATGAAAGTAAACCATTGCTAGAGAAGTTGAAAAACAAGGATAGCTGGAATGACGTTACAAAAGAGATGGAGAAAGTTTCCACTGAGGAAATTTTTTTATTTGAATAGTTTTCATCACAAATTATGACATCAATAAAGCAGGGCATTGCACAGCCTAGAATGTCCTACAATTTTTATGAAAAAGGTGCTCATCCATCAAACATAAAAATACCAAAGAAAATAGAAGAAGAGTGTAAGGATAGAAAATGGACTCAAATAAAAATGAATGATTTTTGGATTATGAGAAAGGATCTTGGTGAACCAAAGACTAGTACAAATTTGGATGATATAGATGAGGATATAGAGTTTAACAAATTGTGGAATTCATAGCATCCTACCATTGCATACGACAGTAGTTCTCCAGACAGTCGGGATGATAATCCATCAATTGCATTTACTCCAGGTCATAGTGGAGTCAATGACTACCATAAACAAGTATATAGAAAAGGGGAAAAAATTGCAGAGAAAATGGGTTATAAAGGTGGTGGTTTGGGTCCCACAAGAGATGGCATCTAGATTCCAATTGTCGTAGAAAAAATTGATCATGAACCTGGTGCAGGCCTTGGGTTTGGAGAGGACACATTAGATTCATCAGGAACCACTGTTCCCACAAGAACATCCATTGCCACAAGTGGGATTGGGGAATCTATTGCTACTAGTTCTGGTAGTGGAATTGGTGCCAGTGGGACTGGGCAACTTATACAAAAAGTTCCCTCTCTAAAGAGGCCTATAGAATCTACACAGAATCCCATAGAAGATGATAGTGTAAAGAATCAAAAGTTGTCCATGTCCACAACATGGAGACTTGATCCTAAAGAACTGTTTGCACTTTCAAGTTTAGCAAAGCCCTCTATAAGTTTAAATCATCAAACAACATTAGTTAGATCAATAGGCATTGCAAGCTCCACTTCACCTTTCAAACATTTAAATCCTTCTGCAACACCAAATTTTCATTTCAAAGATTTCTATAATAAATTTGCAGAAACAACAACCAAGAATAAGGAAATACATAAGACATTGCAGACTGGTGCCCTTACTGCAGCTGTAGAGGAACAACCTGCATCCAATAGGGTTTTTCCAACATATGACCCAAACAGAGACATGATGGAGTTCATGGTTGTTATTCCACCCAAAAAAGATGGAAACCCACCAAAGAGTCAGATAGATCGGTTTGAATTTGAAGTTAGCACTCTCCAAATGGATTTTTCCAAAGTTAAAAATGTGGACAAAATCAATGTGTCAAAGTCTACAAACCAAGTGATCTATAGTGCACTGCTAAAGCTGGAAAGAGAGAAAAGTAAGCTCGAGAAAAATATAGAAAAGTTATAGGCAGACATTGCCAATGAAAAAGAAAAGAGGAAAGCTTCAGAGAATAGTTTGAAAGAATTATAGAAAAAGATTAAAAAATTGACCTCTACATCAGCAAATACAGAGTAGGAACATGCAAAGGCAGTAGTGAAGGAATAGGAGTAGGCAGAGCTAAAGGCACTGAGGGGGAAATTGGCAGAAATTACTAAAAAACTAGAGGAAGAAAGAGTCACTTCACAAAAGTTATTTAAAACCATGGAGAGTAATGTTGCCTCCAACCAGGAAATGCAAAAGCAATTGG
>MU226963.1:1082021-1134900 GCA_018584345.1 Thuja plicata | reverse complement strand
AATAGTAACATTTCAATGGTCCATTACCTCTTCCTAAATTTTTCCTTCCCCTATTGAAGGGCCTCCTTCCTCTATAGTTTCCTCTTGAATTAGAGTCACTATTTTCTTTGTCTCCTTGGTCAGGGGTTCTGCTGCTGCTACCACTATTCTCTCCCTTGTTCCAAGAGTTTCCTTTGCCTCTAAAGTTCTTCCCACTATCATTGTTCTTCCCTTTTCTAAAATCCTATTTTCTTTTCCACTTCTCTTCTACCTTGAGTGCCATCTGATAGCACTTATTGACTATGGTAGGGCATTGTAGGCTTAGTTCTTCTTGAATGGACACCTTCAATCCATTCATGTATCTTGCTAGTTTTTATTCCTCGTCTTCTGCCACATTGGTCTTCATACATAGTTTTAAGAACTCCTTAGTGTATAAGCCTACATCCATGTCCTTTTGTTTTAAACTTTATTTCCTCCTATGTCTCTTTGATCAGGGCTATCATCCTATTCCATGAGTTGATCATGCTCTTTCCATTCTTCACCCTCTCTATTTGGATGAAGTTCCACCAAGTTAGGGCTGCTCCCTTTAACTTGGACCTTTCCACCTTTACCCTCTGCTTTTCAGAGATGTCCTCACATTCAAAGAATGTTGTTAAAGCCTCTATCCAATCCAAGGCTAAGTCTACATTCATCTTTCCATTGAAGACCAAAAAATCTAACTTTTCCTCCATGGTTCTCCTCCCCATGGATTTTGAGGCATCTATGAAGGGCTTTTGGTCTGTAGGGATGTGTTGATCAGAGTCATCCTCCTCTTCTTCACTCTCCTCTTCATTCTCAGACCCATCTTCTTTTCTCTTGTCAAGTTTCTTCTCAAGTTCTTGAAGCCTCTTGGTTAAGGCTATGTTTGCAGCCCTTTTCGCTCTCACCATCTTTTCTAACTCACTATTTGTGACCCTTGTAGGGATCTCTTCATCTTTAGGAGTAGACATAGCTCTGATACCACTTGATGCAAAGTGGCAAGTGGAAGCCTTCAAACAGTGCACAATTGGTGAGGTTCAGTGTCTCAACTACCCAAATGGGGTCCAAGTGCTCAATACTTATCAAAAGTATGGCAAGGACTAGGGGAAATGGTTATCACGACCCAAAAACCCAAGGCAACCTAATCACTAGTCTTTGGCCAAGTCCCAAACACCAACAATTAAGAAGTCACTAAGAGGTCTCCTTAACTCAAAAGACAACCAAACCCCATGAGACAACTTGTAAGACTAGGGGTGGCCTGCAATCACTGATCTGGCCTATTTAGGTCCTATTTCTTTAGTTCCAATGGTTCTTTCATTTACAAGAAACCCATAACATTAAGTTACTTCACAACCTAAGGATTTGGCTTGTAGCCCTTCCTAGAGGGTAATTTGAACATAAGTCAAAATTCTTCCAAATGAGGTATTGAATTGGTCAGGGATTCTAATACCCTTTAAGGCTTTACTAAACATATACAAGAACCAAGGAGTGGATTCGAATAGAAGTCACTGCTGTCACAAGGTTTAGGCTGGACTAACAGGGCAAATTAGGTCTCCAAATGCACTACAAGTGCTCTTTCTCATAAGCCAATGCAAAAAATAAGCATGGGGGAATGTGTGGACATACAAAAAAACTTATAATCCAAGGTTAGAGGTCTTCGTGAATCCCCAACCAAAAGTTATGGTGACTGTCCTAAGTCACAAAATGGTGCACACATAGAGATGTACACCTAGGGCTTTGTGGAAAAACCAACTCCCTATAGAAATCCACTTCTAAAATGAATATTTTTAAAGTGAATAGACAAATATTGAATTCCACCAAGGGGCATCAGATTCCCATGGTGGAATCGGGTCCAAAGATCAAACCCTCTCGGAGTCCTGTTTGGAAGCCTACAATCTAGGCAAGCCCACAAGAAACACTGATATCTCCCCAACCTAGGATGAATTAGATTTTGAAAAAAATTGCATATGAAATTAGATTGGATGAACACCTTTTTGTCTCAAAGTTTCATGTATACTAATCTTTACCCGTCTATACTAGATCACTGTTCTCAAGAATCTGCAAAAAAATAGTTTATTTTATTGATCCAAAATGCCAAGTTACATATCTTACCTTCCACCCACCTAAAAGGGATATTTTAAGGCTTCCCCCATTGGTTACAATCAAATTTAAAACTATTTGACCATTGGGGGCTTTGATTGCAACTTTTGGCAAGAAGTTGTCAAAGTTGCTAAGCAACTTTGACAACATTTTTGCAATTTTTTCTCTCTAGGAGACCAAACTTGGTCTAAGCCTAATCTAGTGATCCAACATGGACCTAAAAAATTAAAACATGAAAATGACTAAAATACTATGATCCTAGGCCTATTAACCACTCTTGACCATAGTTAGCCAGGGGCTTATAGTTGTGCCAATCCTGGAACTAGGCCTCACAACTTGGTCTAAGTGCCTGACTAAGATACTTAACTAACTAGATGTGTTTTAGGACTTCTTTAAAGTATTTTTTGTTGATTCTAGATTAGGTTCTCCTACACCAACGTACCTTCCTCACTTTGACCAACACCATGACCATTGTATTTGCCCCTGCAAAAGTATGAAGATATTTTTCTGCATTTCATTGGCCTCTCTTGGACATCTCCAGATTCTCCACCTTCAATAGACCTCTTCCTGTTTAACTTTGAATGTGACATCTCCAACAAATTAAGGCTGCAATAAAATTTTACTTGAATAATTATAAGATACTAAGGACTTGTAGTCTTTCTGGTTCACTACCAATCGCAATTGTTAGCTTAGAATCAACTGATTTTTTGTACTCCTAAATCTCTTGAAACTATCCTTATATACAAATGCTTATTTCAAATTTTGGCAAAGGGGATGAAATTTGCATATGATAAAAACAAATATTTGACAAACCTCATGTAATTACAAGTAATTGACTAGGCGAATAGGGCAGGAATTTGGGACACGATGAATTACAATGCATGGCAAATTGGGTCCTAGTGAAAATAAAATTTTAACTTGGGATAATGGGCCTTTGGTGAATGGAGATCCTTGATAAATACCCCTTTCTTAATCCATGGTGAATAATAGTAAATATACAATAGATAAATGAGCGAACAACCCCACTACCATAGTGAAATTACATGTAAATAGTGGCAAACAACCCGACCAATTAATGTGTTTTTTATAAAATCTGGGTGAACCGGTCAATTAGTACACTACACATTTTTTTGCCAAATTCTATACGCCCAATGGGACATATTTTCCAATTGGCAAAGAATCACCACTAAAAAAATCCCTGAGGGGCTAGTGACCATATAGCTATAATCTTGGATTTAGGATCAAATCTTGATCCATTTAGAACTTCATCAATTTCAAACTCTGCTTTCATTAAGGGGTCTTCTTGCCTCCTAATTTGGTCAATGATGGAAGTGGACTATAAGTCCCAATCTGACATTAACAACACCCCACTGTTCTGCACCAATAGTCTTGCTTCATCCAAAGTGATCAACTCACTCTCAGGATCATAATCCTGGAGTGTCTTCACAATTTCCTCATTCTTGTCCTCCTAACCTTCTCCTGTGATCATGTTCTACCTTAGATCCTTCTATTTCATTTTAATCAAGAATCTCTTGAATTCATCAGATTTTATGAATTCCTCATCTTTCCTGAATTCACTAGCCCTCATCACTCTCTCATAACTTTCTCCAAATAATACCATATGATTATCCCCTTGACCTTCAACCTGGGGTTCATTTTGCATTTTTCTTTTGAGCCTCTTGAAATATTTTCCATGCTCTGTTATTATAGCCTTGGCCATCCTCTTCCTATCCTGGCCCTTCTTGTGCTTTTTTTTTTGCTTTATCTTGGGTGGCTCCCTAGTAGAGGTAGCTTCTTTAGCAACCTCTTCTTCTTGGTGAAACTGTTCTTATTGTTCTTCATTTTCCTATTGTTTTTCTTGGTGTTCCTGGTCATACATCACAACAAGAATAGGGGATCCTTGGGATTGTACATCTTCAGCACTAAACTGTGGTACTTGTGCCATTAATGTGCCATAAGACTTGAGCATCTCCTCCATTCTCTGTAGATATGGGAGGTCAGGGAAAAAACTAGAAAACATATTATCTGATTCTTTCTAATCAGTTTCTTCCCTGAGAAGGTTATCCCATTTTCTTCTTCTTTCCTGGATTTCCTACCTATCCAATTTGTTTCTCACAAAGTCTTCCTCATCCAGTGGCTCATGATCTCTAAGCTTTTACCAAGGGGTCATAGATTTCAGGGCTATCTTTACAAAGTGTTTTGGATCATAGAACCTAGCAATTGTTGTAGACATTCTAAATTGATTTAGGAAATTATTGATTAGATCAAAAACCCTCTTCCCAATAGAAAAATCACAACCAACCCATAGCCTAGGGACAAAAGTACCCTTCCTGTGCCCTTTCAAAAACTCTTTGTCAACCCAAGTAATTTTCCAAATAAATTCTAATAAAGAAACCCTAAGAGGGACAAAATTGGGGAGAATATGAGGTGGTTGTGTACAACCATATACCCTAATGATAGTAACATGATCAAAGTAGAAAAAGTCACCCCATTTGTGGGAAATTGGCCAATTTGGAACAAATTGCCAAGGTCTTAAAACTTTTCGGACCTCACTTGGAAATCTTTGCCTATCAGTTCCTAATAAGTCAAAAATTGGATCTACAATCCAATTACAGAAGCATACAAAAGATGAATTCACTGATGAACTATCCCATACCTATGTCCATCTTTGAATTGGTGCATTGATACCATATTCTGAAATGAACAACTCAAGCTCTTTGTTCATGGACTCCCTGTTAAACTATAGAATCATATAGATTAAATGGGAATAATTCTTAAAAGTTGGCACAAGGGCATCCGACTGTATCTCTACCAATGCAATATGTATAGCCTCCACTATGTATCCCACATAATCATAATCAGTGTTAACCTCCAGATGCTTGATATTTATTTCCATCATGAGCACATCTTGGGGCACTATAGAATCTCCATCAAAACCTAGTACTCTGGTCAAGCCATATACTGTGCATTTTAAATAGTTGTGAAAGAGAGAAGTGTCAAAAGGTGGTTTGAGGTTCTCTATGGCCTTTACCAAGCTCCTATCCACCCTGGGCATATATCTTGGCATCTCAAACTTCTTGATTATTTTCTCCCTTTTTTTGTAATCCACTTGAATTTTTTCAAATTCAATCTCTGTGCATAATGCAACAGTTATTCCAAAGACCTCTGCTAGTGATCTCCTATCTATGGACACTAAGGTTTCTTTGCTTTTCTTTTTGATTACCCTAGCTACAGGGAAATAATTTTTAGCATGTTCCCTGAGCAACCTTATGTCTACATATACATGAGGCACAATTAACTTCACCATATTTAACTCCCAAGGATTGCAAATAGGTACTGGTTTAATTATATTATTCCAAAAATAATGGAACAGAGTATTAGCAGAGAAATTTTGAGTGATCGAGTTTCTTCATTGACACCATTTGTCTCTCTACTCATCCCAGTTAGCACTATTTACATTTGATGTCCCAGGCAGAAAATTGACAAATTCTTCTATGTATTTATTTGCAACCTTCTTCTTCTCAGACCCCTGTGAAGCTCCACTGGCAGTGGGTTGACTCTTTTTTTCCTTTTCAAACTTCACTTCTCAGAAGAACAAGATCTGTTGATTTCTCAAAAAAAGCTTCAAAGTAGAAATGAGAGTTGTATAGAATCAAGCTCAATCATTCATACCTATAGCCATCAAATCAGCGTCTTGTCCACTAGAATGCCAAATTCTCGCACTTGCAGTGTCATGCAATCATCTCTTTGTAAATAATGCTGCCATTAATTCACACTGTATGATCCCTGTTGGAAAAGAGTACACACTTTTTCTCTTTTTTTGTAATTTGTTGCTAACCCGTTGTACTTCGCTTATATTAAAATTTTTCCTTGTGAGTGAGCGACAAGAACTTTCCTTTTAAGTAGTTGCACACTCATGATCTGTCTTTGCTTTGATTCATATGCTATGTGACTAGGGGATGACCTAATTAGCAACTTTATCATTTGATAGTCACGCACTCACTATCTCTTTATGTCTTGTGTTTATATGTGAGCAAGCAAGCGGTGTTACTTTTCCCTTTATCAGTCATAGACTCGCCACTCAAAACTTTCCTTTCATTGAAACTCTACGAGCGAGCGACATGATCTTTATTATAGTCACTTCTTAGTCGCACACTCACTGACCTCAACTTATCATGCTTTGTGCTTGAGCGAGTGAGCGATTTTTCAAAATAATCATACATTACTTTTTGGTCGCGCAGTCGCGATGGCTTTCTAATTTTTCTTTATACCTCTATGGGTGAGCGAAGACTATTTTCATTATGTATTTTTACTTAGTCACTCACTCATGCTGCAAGATATCCTATTTCATAAGCATTAGTGAGTGAGCAATGACCCTTCTTTATTATATTCTCTTACTCACTGCTGAAATTTCTTCATGAATGAACCCTTCGCGGCTGAGTGAGTGCCTTCGCCACACCTTCTCAATATATTAATCGCTCACTCACTAATCTCTCTTGAATTAACTTCCTTCCTGAGCGACTGAGTGACATCTTTCCCTTTTTCTTCATCGTGCACTTGCTGATATATTTTTGTTTGACTTTATTCATGGGCGAGTGAGCAATATCCTTTTCTTTCCTTCATCACACACTCACGAGCTTAAAATTTGAAACAACGAATCATTGGCGAGTGAATGAGAGAAAAAATGAACATTTAGTCGTGCACTCGTGCACTTTATTAATACTGCATATCTCCTATATGAAGGAGTGGCAAGACCATTTGATGACCAAAAGATACTGTATCACACACTCGCACTACACAAAACACAACATTTAATACTTATGCGAGTGAGAGGAAAGACCCTTCCTTTTACACCACTCGCTCAGTTGGAGACCAAAAAGTGAAAGACTTAAGACCACAAAGGTTGTGCAATACATAAATATTTAACTCATCACTGACTTGCTAAAGTTTTTGACATAGAATTTAATCCCCCATGAGTGAGAGATATACAAAACAATTCCAACTTGCTCAGTGGCGGACTGAAAACCTGACTTCAAAATTACATCACAACTGCACGATTAGGACAAAATAATGACCAAGTCACTCACTCGCACACCTAACTTGACTTAACAAGATATGACCGTGACGTCGCAATTAACACCCAAAATGACTCATCACTCACTCACTCACTTAAATAGACATTTTAAAAGACCAGCACGACTACGCGACTAAAGCTTTTGAACAAGGAAATTTGAAGATTTAACCACAAAATTGATATTTTTACATACGACCACCTGGATTTTGAATCAAAAGATGCGGGAAAATTTTCCAAAGCATGGGAATTTAAAAAATTTGATGTGCAGTGCTAACAATGGCTCTAACTGGGGAAAGTTAATTGTAAAATTGACATTAGAAGCCAAAACTCTGGGAGGCAGACCAAAAACCAAAACAAAATTGTACATACACACACAAAAAACCACACTAATGTAGGTAAATCTAAACTACTGTGCATGGAAAAAAAACTTCATGAGAAATAATGTTTCAGGAATTGTCCATGCACTGGCAATTCTTGTATCTCACCACTTGGGTCTTCCGGAAAATAAGAATCTTGAACATGAAACTCTTGGATTACAAAGGGACCCATCCATAATGATTCGAATTTACCATGTTTGCCCTTTTCTTATTTTCTAGCATTCCATTGTAGCACCATATCATTTATCTAAAATTTTCTCTTAGTTTCTCTTTTGTTAAATAGGTACTTGGATTTCTGTTGGAGTTTCATGTTTCTCTTGTGTGCTTCTGCTTATATTTCTTCTAGTTCCACCAATTGGTCCATCCTCCCCATCATGGGTTCTTGTTCTTCAAACTCCTCTTCTTGGATAAATTTATACACTAGTAACAGATTGTTTAAAGGCAGTCTTTCCTGAATCCCATAGACCATCTCAAAAGGGGATACCCCTATTTCTCTTTTCATTGTTACCCTATCAGCCCAAAGGGCTAACTTCAGTTTTGAATGCCAAGACTTTTTATTTTTCTCCAAAATCCTTTTAATGATTTTCATGATGCTTTTGTTGCTGGACTTAGCTTGTCCATTTTCTCGAGGATGATATGGTGAGGAATAAGAGACAATAATACCATAGTCTTCATAGAAATCCTTAAATTCCTCAGACCTAAAACACATGGCATTGTCCATGATTAACTTAGTGGGTACACCAAACTTTGTCAGAATATTATCCATTAGGAAATCCATCACTACCTTGATAGTAGCCCTTTTGGATGGAATTGCTTCTATCCATTTTGTAAAGTAGTCTATAGCCACAAGAATCCAACTGTGGCCTCCACTGGGATTTTTTGTAAATTCCCCAATAAAATAAAGACCCCATTGGGTAAAAGGTGCTTCAATAGTCATAGGATTTAAAGGTAGAGCTCCTTAAAATTTCATCTTAGAGGAAAAACTTTGGAAAGGTTCACATCTTTGTACAAACATCTGAGTATCCTTGAAAATACATGGCCAATAATATCCAGCTCTAATTATTTTGTGAGCTGTGGTCTTGGCAAAATAATGCCCTCCACATACACCACTATGCATTTCACTCAAAACTCTTTTAGATTGTGATTTATCCAGATAGAGAAACAAAATTCCATCTTTATTCTTCCAAAATAAATCACCTCATATCAAGACATACCTTTGAGACTAAAAATTCAAAGTCATTTTTTGATTATCTGACACATGTTCTAGACATTTACCATTTTTCAAAAAAGATACTACATCAGTATACCATGGCTGCAATTCTATACTAGTCAAATTCATATTTACTGTTTGCACATCATTGAATTGAGCCAACTCCATGTTTGTGTCAGTCATTATCTTGGCCAAACCCAAACCCCTTACCAATTTGGTAACTTGAACTTCCAGATTAAATTCTTGAATCATGTTGATCCGTTTACACCTCTTTCTAGTAACTTTAGACTGAGACAATATATCTTTGACTGTAGCATGTGGAACGTAAGAAATTATCTTTGCACAAACTAAATAAGGTCTGAAGACTTTGACTGCTTTGACCAATGCATATGCTTGTTTCTCCATTATCTCATAATTAAGTTTTACTGCTTGCAGAGACTTAATAAAAAATGCTATGGGATGATCAAAACCTTCGTCATCTTTCTACAAAAGCACTGCAACAATTGTATGGAATGAAGCAAAATAAAATATAGAAAAAAGGATTTTCATAATCTGGAGATCTTAATACAGGTGCTTGTTGAATAGCTACTTTTATCTCATCAAAAGCTAACTGATCATCCTTACCCCATTCAAACTTAGCATTTTTCTTTAGCAATTTAACAATGGTCTTGACTATCTCAGCAAAGTTTGCAATGAATCTCCCCAAAAAATTTACTTTTCTGAGAAAAGACTGAACACCTTTGATATTCTTTGGGGGCAAGAGTTGGTTGATGGCTTCCACTCTCTCAGGATAAATCCTGAAACCTTCATTAGATACTATATGCCCCAATAATTTACCTTCTATCATAGAAAAATGGCACTTCTTTGGATTTAAAGAAATCCCATACTCCAAGGCTTTAGTAAAAATCTTTTACAAATGCTTATAATGAACCTCAGCCTTTTGGGAATATGCAGTAAGATAATCCTGATACACCACCATAATTGTATTTATAAACTCCTTAAAAGCCACATCCATGGCTCTTTGGAAAGTAGCTCTTGCATTTCTCAGGCCAAATGACATTCTTACATAGACATATGTATTCCATGGGGTAGTGAAAGCTATCTTAAATTGCTCAGATTCTTGAACCAACACCTGGTTAAAACCAGAAAAACCATCCATCATAGATAGAAAATCATAGCCAGTAACCCTTTGTAGCATTGCCTCCATGTTTGGTAAAGAATAATTATCTTTCAATGAAGCCACATTAAGGTTCCTAAAATCAACACATAGCCTAATATCTCCATTTTTCTTTCTGATAGGGACCAAATTTGACGCCCAAGAAGAATGTCTGATTGGTTTTATTATCCCAGCTTCTCTGAGTTTTGCCAATTCTTGCTGCATTTTGGGGGCCAGCAAATTAATGATTGGCCTCTGTTTTTGTCTAAAAGGCTTAATATCATCTTTTAATGGGATTTAATGTTGAAATAGATCTTCCCTATAAGCCTTAAGGTCTTCATAAGACCAAGAAAAAACATGTTTGAATCTTTTCAGCAAGCTAATCAAAATTTTCCTCACATTAGGAGCCAACTTATTTCCAATATATACAATCCTAGGATCACACTCTGATCCCAAGTTTACCTCCTCAAATTCATCCAATTTGGCTATATATTTTTGACACATATGACTATCATTGTCAGTAAATAATCCCTCCAATTGAGTTAGTCCTTTGGAGATTTCATTTGTCTATAATTATAGAATTTCATTGCCAAATATAGTTTCTTTCCCATCAATAATCTCTATCAAATTATTATAGTGAATGATTTTCCCTTCATAATTATCCACACATTGAAAAAAATTGAGAATATCCTCATCACTTTCAAAAACTTTCCAATTATATATATTATCAGGAATGGCAGGCCTGGTTTTAGTTTCCACAATAGACACTCCTGCTAGCGTTAGATCATCATTTTTCAAGGCCACATTAGACAAAAAATCTGCCATGATGTTCTTAGATCTTTCTATCCAATTGATGGAAAATGCATCAAAAAATTCAATGCTATCCCATAAAACATGCTTATATTTTTTCAACCTATCATTCTTAGCAGCATATATTGATCTAATTTGGGAAATAGCTAGCTCTGAATCACCAAAAACTCTTAATAACTTAATGCCATGCTTGATTTCTATTTCTAATCCTAGCAACAATGCCTCATACTAATCTGTATTGTTTGTACATTGAAAGGACAATAGGAATGAGTATTTGAAATTAATACATGATGGAGAGACAAATAATACACTAGCTCCTGACCCTTCTCTAGAACATGCTCCATCAAAATACATCTGCCACAGTCCAAGCTATTACATTTATAATTCTTCCACTATTGGATCTATGTTTTTCAATTGTGGTTGAATCTTTTCAATCTTGAAATTATGCATATCTACATCCACAAAGAAATTCAACATGTTTGGTTCAATTTTTTCAACATAAACAGGAGATGTGGACTCCCTCAATAGTTTTGCATCTTTTTCATTCACATAAATAGTAGAAAAAGATAAGTCCAATTGCACATGTCCTCCAATAGTTGTTGCACACTATCTTGATAAAAGCATCCCATAATGAGGTGGTGAATCCACAACCACCACATCTATTTTAAAAGTGACCTCAGGGTATGCAGCAATTTTTAGCTCTAATCCTTGTAGGGTTCCCACCACAGGTACCTCCCTATTGTCCATAGCATAACATTTACCAATAGTAGTATCCACTTCTAAACCCAACTGTTTCATGACAGTGTAGGTCATCACATTAGCAGTGGCTCCAGAGTCCATCATGCAATTTTTTAATAGCATATTGTTTGTGAGGAGTGTTACATAAAAAAGATCATTCTGATATGGTTCTTGGATAATTATATTTCCTAAACAGATTGGGATTTCATCCTTTTCTTTTTTCTCCCCTTTTAATTCACCATTCAAATCAGCATTATCATGCACACTAGGCAAATCATATAACAATGATAAGGCTACTTCTCGATGCTCTTTGATTTTAAACATCTCAAGTAATGGGACAAAGACTTTCATCTGAGATAAGGCTTGCTTCATATCAAAATCTCAGAAACTCATGACATTGTCAAAAGATATTTTACCTTTATTATCCTTTAATGGTCTTGTTTTTTGTTCATGAGTGGGAGTAGCTTTATTTTCTTTGACCAAAGTGTCCATCAGTTCTCCTTGTGTAGTTTCCTCATTTATGACTTCTGTGATGATAGGTGAATTAGGTTGTTTCCCTCTATGATCAATATTTCTATTCCTAAGTTGATATGAACTTCTTGCCTGTGTCACAATAGAAATAGTTAGAAATCTTATCTCCTTATTATTAGGCATTTCAAATTGAAAATGTTCAAACTTAGTGCTTGTATTATTTACTATGATTGGCATGTTTTCTTGTGGCTCTTCCTCTAAACTACCATTGTCATCTTCAAAAATAAGTGCATAGATGTTTATAGCAGGTTTTTTCTCACTCTGACTTTCTTGTGTTCCAATCTTTTCATGTTGCTCCACCGTACTATGGGATACTGCACATTGATAAGGGGAATGATGCATATTACAGGCCATGCACCAAGGAGTATTTTCCACATTATGATCTTTGTTGTTTTTCAATAGGTCAGGGATGTCTTTGTTTTAAGATCAGTTTGTTCTTCTGACACATGTTTTCCATCCTTCCATTGAGTCTTATAGGGAAAATATTGCAACCTATAGGGCTTATCTTTCCTTTGGTATTGTGGCCTATTATTTTGAAACCCCTTGTCATTCTTGTCTACCTTAGCAGCAAGATCTTTCACTACAATTACCAATGTTTCCATCTTATCTTCTTCCTTGGGATTTTTATTTGATTGTGTTTTTTACTCTTTCCAGAGTCTACTATCATCCCATTTTCCAAGCTTGCCAGAAGCTCTTTAGTTGCTTTCTATGTTTATGGCCAATTTATATGCATCTCTCATAGTCTGAGGATCCTTATCTCTAAGCAGGTAAGTAGTCTTTTAATCTAAAGCATTACCATAGGTAGTGACACATACATTTTCATCGATTCTCAATACTTGGAACAACTTATACATAGCCTTTTGAAATCTAACGTTGAATTCAACAATGCCTTCATTATCAAACTTCTTCAAACTGTTGAATTCATTTAACATAAAACCAGAATTTATTTTGCTGCCATACCGTTCTTTGAAATTTCAAAAAAATTCATCCCAAGAATAGATACTATGATCACGCAAACCTCGGTACCAGTCTCTTGCATCCTCAGTTAGTGATTTCACAAAGAATTTCATGACGACATCCTCATCTCCAATCTCATAATCATTCATGGTATCCGAGAAGACTTTTAGATGCTCTTCAATAGTTATGGCATTAGTTCCATTGAATTTGGGGATTTTATCTTTGACTTCATTAGGAATGGGGTTTGGTTGGCCTGGGATACCATAAAAAAAAAATTGCCTATATCTCTCCAAATGAATAGGTCTTCTTTGAAAATTAGTGCCCATATTTTGGCCAGCACTCTGGCCAATATTACCAATGTTCTAGCCAATGATTACATTTTGGTGGTTAATATTTCTGTTGAGTCTACTTAATCCTGACTATGATGCAACTCCTTGAGCCGAACCATATGTCTAGGTACTTGTGTTAGCATTATTGGTCTGAATACTAGAATTAAATATAGGCATAGTTTAATTAGCTGTAGTAGTATTATTTGTTACATTGGGATTAGTCATGGAACTCAAGAAAGCAATCCTTCTTTTCATTTCTACAGCAACAACTTCTAATTCTGCTTTTTCCAATTGCCTTGCAATATCATCCTTAGCCTTTCTAGCCCTTTCCAATTCCATATCCAGTGAAAACATATCTTGAGATATACCCTCTTCAATCTTAGGTTTAGAAAATTTAATACCTATGAGATTTTGTTTTCCCTTTTCAACATCTGTTTGTGTGACATTAAATTTTGATACATTTTTTGTAGGTGTTTGAGACTTAGGGGGTTTTTGGCTTTCATAATTAATGACTTGCCTCACCACAGGGCCTATATCTTTGGGATCACTTTTCTTGAGAGGTGTTCTCTTTCTTGGAATTGTTTTCTCCAGCTGTCTACATCTCCAAAAAGTTCTTTGTTCAAGCCATGAAATCCCTCATTAGCACCCTGAGCTGCCAATTTTAATTGGGCAACCCACTTTTTCAAATTTTCTCTCTCAGTGATTGCATTTATAATTTTTTCCTCTCTAGCCTCATCATTTTTCTGCTTGATAAGGAAGAGTTCATCTAATTCCCTCTTCAAAAGATCATTATCTCTGAGGACTCCATCAATATCAAAACTGGAAGAATCATATATATTCATCAAGTTATCTCCCTTTTGGTCCTCAACCTATTCATAAGGGATACCCTTGAAATATGATGATGTCTCACCCTTTTCTTGATATACATTCATTGGTCTAGGGTTAAATATATCATCAAAGTAACCAGTAGTTTCAGAATCAGTATTCAGAGGTTCATTTATTTCTTTCTCAGGAATAGTACCTAAGGGCTGATCGGGGAATACAAATCTAGGATTCCAAGAAGTGTAGTTATAAGATTCTCCTTTCCTAGAATGGTTTCTTCTAGAATTGTTAGAAACATCACTCTTTGATGTTGCCTAAGAGTGATTCTATGTGTTTTCTTTTGTATTCCTCATCTTATCAAAATGAAATCTCACACACTTGATCTGCTAATGTTCCCCTTAGAAACACTAAAACCAATAACTCAGAGTCGTCACCCAAAAAATTTGGGAATAAAATAATAAGAATTTTCTTTGATAACGATATTAGGGGATATGATTCAATAAGATGCAATACACACTTGTGATTTGAAAAGTTGGACTGCAAGGAATTTATGTATATGAAATATTGTCTTTAGACTAACCTTTCACGCATTCCTTGAAAAATTCCCCAGTAGAGTCGCCATTTTTTGTTAGTTCCTTTTCTTGCTGATATAAAGATACTCTCAAAGAGATTTCTCTATTTATCCCAGACACTGATCAAACAAGATACAAAATGAAAAAAATATGATTTTTTAAACCCTCTACACTTTGAGCTCCATACACTCGGGCAAGATTTCCCTTCTAACTTAGAACAATCAAATCACTAAATTATTCCAGTAGAATATGAATGGAATTACAGGGGTTGACCACTGTAACATTTATTGAACAAACCAAACATAAAAGTAAAGATCAATTTTGATAGTGATAGTTACCTAATTCAATGGAAAATAGACCAGCGCTTAATCCTAGGGTATGGAGTTACTATTGTATAGCTTTAACCCTTTTGCTCATGAATAGAAATTTAAAACAACTACAGAATCTAACATAAACATAGATATAACTTATACATCTATTCTCACACACATAACAAATTGATTCATCAAATTCAGTATAAACCCTAAATTTTACTGAGAATAATCCTAAGGAAATTTTAATCTTTCCTTGAAAGAACACTAAAACTATTTAAAAATCTGCCTAATAGATGTATAAATTGAACATTCCTTGAGCATTCAATTTACATAAAATTCAAAAAACCACAATGAAGAAAAAATACTCATCATATGTTTCAGAAACTATTGATAGATTTCACTTTGTATTCATAATCAGAATCGCTAATACATTCAACAGTAATTTTAGAACCCTAATAATATATTGGTCTTGAACTAGAGTTTTTACATTCAAACTTGTACTTCCAAATGAAAAATGGGCTATCCTTTTCCCAGTAGTCTTGGAATAATTTTATAACTAAGGATGCAACAAGCTACAGACTACATGGGAAAGATTTACAAAATCTTTTACACAACAAAATTTGCAGTTAACATAAAACAAAAGCTGCAACAGAAAATAGGTGGCAGAAGTTGGCAAAGTTTGAACAAGGTTTGTTGATGCAGTTTGATAGTATCCTCTTCATCCTTTCAGCTTCACTTCCCACCTATTTACCTCCTTTGTGGTGGGCCAATCAAAATTATTTACCTATTCTAGTTTGGCAACAACTTTTGTCCACTTGGCGTCAATGGTTGTTCTTGCCTCTGAGACGAACTTGGCCATATCTCTCTCAACCTTGAAGAGGTTTTCAATTATTTCATTGTAGTATTTAGAATTTACATCCTTCTCTAGGTGCTGCTTCATTTCCTCATCTTTAAATATCCCATTAGATCCATCTATCCAATAGGATTGTGGCTTTAGAATGCCAGCTTCATCATATATTTTTGGGATTAGGGGTGGGCAGTGGTCACCGAATAGTTGCAATTTACTATTTATCAAGTCAGCCTTGCCATTGAAGAAACCATAAGTATTATTTACCTCATTGATCATTTCAATGGTGTCTGTGATTTTATCAAGAAAATCATCACTATATAACATGGTTGTTTTAAATTTGTCCATCAACCTATCTCTTCTTGACCAAGTTTTAAATGCGGGCTCCAAGAATGTCATAGCTTCAAAAACTACCCTTGATGCTTCTTGCAACGAGCTATACAGTGTATACACTATGTCATTGTTTAGTTTCAAAACATCAATTTGATGTTGAAGTATGGGCAATATGATAGACATGACATTTATGTTCTATCCCTATGACAATTCCTTGGACTGGCCTTCTGCCATTGTTGAATCTTCTTTTTCCTTTGTGGCAACATCTGTTTCACTTTTTGGTATTTCCTAAGGGACTGGAGTCTTTTCTCTCTTACTTTCCACTAATTCCTCTTTCAATTTAGCAATCTCTTCCTCCAATGTATGGTTATGAACCATCACCTCTTCATGATTTTTTGCTAAGGCCATCATTTGGCCAAAAGTTGTTTCATACATCTTAGATAGATCACCAACCTTTCCCAGGTTCATGAATGATACTTGGGTTATCAATTAAGCTATCTTAGTGTCTGTAGCATTCTACATATTCCTAATCATCTTGTCTGATTTCTTTTCCGCTCTTATAGTCATGACTAGAGGCTTTTGTGTAGTAGGAGCTAATGACCATATAGCTAGAGTCTTGGATTTAGGATCAAATCCTAATCCTTTTAGAACTTCATCAATTTCAAACTCTTCTTTCATTAAGTGGTCTTCTTGCCTCCTAATTTGGTCGATGATGAAAGTGGACTATAAGTCCCAATCTTGCATTAACAACACCCCACTGTTCTACACCAATAGTCTTGCTTGATCCACAGTGAACGACTCACTCTCAGGATCATAATCCTTGAGTGTCTTCACAATTTCCTCATTCTTTTCCTCCTGACCTTCTCCTATGATCAGTTTCTACCTTAGATCATTATGTTTCATTTTAATCAAGAAGCTCTTGAATTCATCAGATTTTATGAATTCATCATCTTTCATGAATTCATTGGCCATCATCACTCTCTCATCACTTTCTCTGAATAATACCATCTGATTATCCCCTTGACCTTCAACCAGGGCTTCCTTTGATTTTTATTTTGAGCCTCCTGAAATAGTTTCCATGCTCTGTTATTATAGCCTTGGCCATCTTCTTCCTATCCTGCCCCTTCTTGTGCTTTGTTTTTTACTTTTTTCTTGGGTAGCTCCATAGCAGAGGTAGCTTCTTCACCCACCTCTTCTTCTTCTTGGTGAAACTATTCTGGTTGTTCTTCATTTTCCTATTATTGTTCTTGGTGTTCCTGGTCATGCAGCACAATAGGAATAGGGGATCCTTGGGATTGTACATCTCTGGCACTAAACTATGGTACTTGTGCCATTAATGTGTCATAAGACTTGAGAATCTCCTCCATTCTCTGTAGATATGGGAGGTCAGGGAAAAAACTAGAAAAAATATTGTCTGATTCTTTCTATTCTATTTCTATCCTGAGAAGGTTATCCCATTTTCTTCTTCTTTCCTGGATTTCCTACCTATCCAATTTGTTTCTCACAATGCCTTCCTCATGTAGTGGCTCATGATCTCTAATCTTTTACCAAGGGGTCATAGATTTAAGGACTATCTTTACAAAGTATTCTAGATCAAAGAACCTAGAAATTTTTGTAGACATTCTAAATTTCTTTAGGAAATTATTGATTAGATCAAAAACCCTCTTCCCAATAGAAAAATCACAACCAACCCATAGCCTAGGGACAAAAGTACCCTTCTTGTGCCCTTCACAAAACTCTTTGTCAACCCAAGTAATCTGCCAAATAAATTCTAAGAAAGCGACCCTAAGAGGGACAAACTTGGGGAGAATATGAGGTGGTTGTGTACAACCATATACCCTAATGATAGTAACATGATCAAAGTAGAAAAATTCACCCCAGTTGTGGGTAATTGGCCAATTTGGAACAAATTTCCAAGGTCTTAAAACTTTTCAGACCTCACTTGGAAATCTTTGCCTATCAGTTCCTAATAAGTCAAAAATTAGATCTACAATCCAATTACATAAGAATAAAAAAGATGTATTCACTGATTAACTATCCCATACCTATGTCCATCTTTGAATTGGTACATTGATACCATATTTTGAAATGAACAATTCAAGCTCTTTGTTCATGGACTCCCTGTTATAATATAGAATCATATACATTAAATGGGAATAATTCTTAAAAGTTGGCACAGGAGCATCTGACTGTATCTCTACCAATGCAGCATGTATATCCTCCACTATGTATCCCACATAATCATAATCAGTGTTAACCTCTGGATACTAGATATTTATTTTCATCATGAGCACATCTTGGGGCAATGTAGAATCTCCATCGAAACCTAGTACTCTAGTCAAGCCATATACTGTGCATTTTAAATAGTGGTGAAAGAGAGACAAGTCAAAAGGTGGTTTGAGGTTCTCTGGGACCTTTACCAAGTTCCTATCCACCCTAGGCATATATCTGGGCATGTAAAACTTCTTGATTAATTTCTCCCTTTTTTGTGATCTGCCTGAATTTTTTCCAATTCAATCTCTGTGCATAATGCACCAGTTATTCCAAAGACCTTTGCTACTGATCTCCTATCTATGGACACTAAGGTTTCTTTATTTTTCTTTCCAATTACCCTAGCTACTGGGCAATAATTTTTAGCAAGTTCCCTGATCAACCCTATGTCTAGATATACATGAGGCACAATTAACTTCACCATATTCAGCTCCCAGGGATTGCAAATAGGTACTGGTTTAATTCTATTATTCCAAAAATAATGGAACAGAGTATTCCCAAAGAAATTTGGAGTGACCGGGTTTCTGCATAGACACCATTTGTCTCTCCACTCATCCCAATTAGCATTGTTTGCATATGATGTCCCAGGAAGCAAATCAGAAAATTCTTCTATGTATTTATTTGCAACCTTCTTCTTCTCAGACCCTTGTGAAGCTGCGCTGGCAGTGGCTTGACTCATTTTTTCCTTTTCAAACTTCACTTCTCAGAAGAACAAGCTCTGTTGATTTCTCATAAAAATATTCAAATTGAAAATGAGAGTTGTATAGAATCAAGCTCAATCATTCATACTTATAGCCATCAAATCGGCATCTTGTCCACTTGAATGCCAAATTTCATACTTGGAGTGTCATGCAATCATCTCTTTGTAACTAATGCTGCCATTAATTCACACTATATGATCCCTTCTAGAAAAGAGTACACACTTTTTATCTTTTTGCACTCGTAAGCCTTAAATGATCCATATGTCAATTTGTCGCTAACCTGCTATACCTCGCTTATATTCAAATTTGTCCTTGCGAGTGAGCGAAAAGACCTTTCCTTTTAAGCATTCGCACACTCACGATCTATCTTGCTTTGATTCATCTGCTCCACAAATAGGCGATGACCTAACTAGCAACTTTATCATTTTATAGTCATGCACTCACTATCTCTTTATGTCTTGTGTTTATATCTAAGTGAGTGAGCGGTGTTACTTTTCCTTTTATCAGTCATGGACTCGCCGCTTAGAACTTTACTTTTATTGAAACTCTAGGAATGAGCGACATGATCTTTATTATAGTCACTTCTTAGTTGCACACTCGCTGACCTCCACTTATCATGCTTTGTGCTCGAGCAAGTTAGTAGGTTTTCAAAACAATCATACATTACTTTGTGGTCGCAGAGTTTCCATGGCTTTCTGATTTGTCTTTATACCTCTGCGGGTGAGCGATGACTGTTTTCATGATGTATTTTTACTTAGTCACTCACTCACACTGCAAGATATTCTAGTTCATAACTATTAGTGATGGAGTGATGACCCTTCTTTATTATAGTTTCTTACTCACCGCTGAAATTTATTCATGAATGAATCCTTTGCGAGTGAGCGAGTTTCTTCACCACACCTTCTCAATATATTAATCGCTCACTCGTTGATCTTTCTTGACTGAACTTCCTTCCTAAGAAATTGAGCAACAACTTTCCATTTTTCTTTGTCACGTACTCGCTGATATATTTTCATTTGACTTTATTCATGGGTGAGTGAGCAATATCCTTTTCTTTCCTTCATCGCGCACTCGCGAGCTTACAATTTGAAACAGTGAATCATTGGCGAGTGAGCGAGAGAAAAACTCAACATTTAGTCGCTCACTCACACACTTTATTAATACTGCATATCTCCTATGTGACTAAGCTGCAAGACCATCTGATGACCAAAAAATACTATATCACTCACTCGTACTATACAAAACACAACATTTAAGACTTAAGTGAGTGAACGGCAAGACCCTTCCTTTTACACCACTCGCTCAATCGTAGACCAAAAAGTGAAAGACTTAAGACCACCGCGGCTGTGTGATACATCAATATTTAACTCATCTCTAACGCGCTGAGGTTTTTTACATAAAATTTAATCCCCTGCGAGTGAGTGACATACAAAACAATTCCAACTCACTTAGTCACGGACTAAAAACCTGACTTCAAAATTACATCACGACTGCGTGATTAAGACAAAATAATGACCAAGTTTGTCACTCGCACACCTAACTTGACTTAACAAGATATTACCGTGACTATGCGATTAACACCCAAAATGACTTTTTTCTCACTCTCTCACTTAAATAGATATTTTAAAAGACTAGCACGAATGTGCAACTAAAGCTTTAGAATAAGGAAATTTGGAGTTTTAACCACAAAATTGAAATTTTGACATACGAACACCTAGATTTTGAATCAAAAGATGTGGGAAACTTTGCAAAAGCATGGGAATTTAAAAAATTTGATGTGCAATGCTAACACCTCCCATGTTCAAGCTTCATTTGGCAGTTGCAGAGGAAATAGACCCGATGACATCTCATTCCCTAATCCCTTTGAGAGTTTTACTGGTCAATGACATTCATAGCTTCTACCATTGCAACATATAGGAGCTTACAACTAGTGAGATGAATCAAACATATGAGAAGTTATGTATAGATGAGAAATTGAATCCTGAGCATAAGCACCTCAAAACCAAGCGTTTGACACATATCATGCATATGCCGAGGGAATTCTAGACAAAATGGATGAGATATTTTCTTATTCATGTTCACCAAATGCAAATATGGTTGGATCATCCTGTGAAGATCACTAAGAAGATAATTCACTGTGTTACCAGGTTCCCTATGCTAGACAAGCCAAAAGCTACCAAAACCCTAAATAGGGATGAACTAGTAGAGTTAACTCTTTCCGAGTGGGACGGAAGAGGCATGAGACTTAATGGAGTAATAGATATGGAGATGAAATTTGGCATTCATGTGATAGCATACAAGATATACAGCTTGAGCATACCCAATAGTGTTGTATGCAAAGCTATTGACCTAGCTTACAAAGTAGTCAAGAAGAATCTATATTCAACCTAGCAAAATTGCAACTCACTCAGTTGAGAAAGAACATGGAGAGAATCTGAGTATCAAAAACCAATTCATGTAAGTTTGGTTCTCTTCTAATTTGCATACTATTTTAGGTTGAGAAGTTCTTTCCCTCCAAAGGAACAATAGCATTGAAAAAGGATAGAACAATCATCCATCAAATTAGTGATTTCATAGCTAAGATGGGAGATAATTTTGATAGCATTATGGATGGGTACTTTGAAAGTTTCAAGAAAAAAATGCAGAGTAGATATAGAATTCCCAAACAACTAGTTGAGAAGTACAAAGAAGAAATATGTTTTCTAGTTGATTGTGATAAAGTGTATATACAAGGAGTAAATCCTAGGGTTGCATGGGTGCATCCCTTGCCATATGAAGTTAATAATGAGGACACTAAAGATATCATAGAGGATCTTGTGAATGAACCTGTCAATCTAAAGGAACCTTACATTGGAACCTATGAGGAAGAAAAGAGCAGGATATCTTTGAAAACTGAGATTCCTAAGATATTGAAGAGAGGAAGAAATAGACTTGATACATTCAAGAAGAAGTATGGAAAGACCTTAGAATCTCCCACAATATCTGAGAGAAAAGAGGAAACAGTTAACATAGAGGAGATAGAGGAAATTGAATTAGACAAGGAAAAAACTAATGTTAATCCTCCATAGAAGAAGAGGAAGACAACACCTAGATAAAATAAGGAAAAAGGCACTACTCCTATTGTCACTCTGAGAAGATCAAGGAGAAATATTATAATAAGTGATGAAGAGAATGAAGATGAAGAAGATACTATGGTCTTCACTAAACCCACACCCACACTTGATCAAAAGATCAAAGACCTTAAAGAAGGAAGAGCCATGAGCTCTTTGAAAACACTGAAGTATGCTTCTAGGACAGAAGAAGAAAAGAAGAAAATTGAGCAAGCAGTGGTGGAGAAGATGGAAAATTGGAAATATGACCCTTCCAAGTTGAAGAGTTATATGACTGAAGAACTATTTAAGGCGGTCTCTATTCCCTGTAAGAATGTAGTACAAATTGAAAGAGATATAAGGGAAGAGACATTGAAGTAGGTCATGCTTATAATGAAAGGCAAAGAAGTGAAAGAGGCCTTGAGAAAATATGAGAATAATCACACCCCCAGATTCAGGGCATTTCAAATGTTGAACAAGAATATAGAAGACGTATCTCAGCGTGCCACAATAGTGTGGAAATCAATATTTGAGATATCAGAAAGCAATGTGAAGGAGGAAGTACCAAGTTTAGACCCTCCAGCACAAGGAAATGATGATACTCCACCCGAGGTATAGAATATTGAAGAGTAAAATGTAGAGAAGATTGGAGTTGAGGTAATGGAATCTCTACCCCAATCTCCCATACATAGTATAGTGGCTCTGAGAAAAGAAAATGTTGTAGAATCTACATCAGAATAGACAAAGCACACCCAAGTCACAGAAAGGCAAGGTAGACATTTCTACTTTTTATTCATCAACAATTGTTGATCCAACAATTGGTACTATAAAGGTCAATGACCTAATTGGATTGAATATTGAAACAAAGGATAAGGTAGATAAAGGTAAGGAAATTGTTCCTTCACCAAGTCCTAAATCAGAGGCAGTAATAACTGATGAGATAGATCTTGATAAAGAGATTATGATTCCTAATTGGGATCTATCCTACCTATCTATAGAAAAATGTATATTTTGGGAGAGCTATGGAAGAAAAGGTCCTCACAACAGAAACTCGGAAAGGAAAGACAAAGGAACAAAGTACTTGAAGATGTAAAAATCATATTTTTAGATGCTTTGCAGATTGAAGTCAATGAAAGTGACTCAATAATGGACCAACTTGTTGACATTGTCCACAAGTTAAACATAGACATGAATGGTCAGGAGAAGTTACTTGAGAAGGCATAGAAGAAATTTGAGAACAAGGTTCTAGAGAGCATTTCAAAGAAGATTACAATTGACTAGGTGCATCTTACATAGATTATCAGCACTCTAGAAACCAATGTGAAAAATGTGGTAGTATTATTTGTAAAGTTGAGTGAATCCTCTAACTTTACCATGGAAATAAAGAATAAGCTAGTAAAGATAGATGTTGACATGAAGGAAAGTGAAAGGTAGTTAACACTTGACCCAAGCACCAGTTCTTCTCACTTCATGAAAATAAAGTATCTTACTGATTTGTAGGCTGAAGTGTTGAGAGAAGAAGCAAGAATCAGAGAATCTGTTACAACCATTCAGAGCCAACTTCTACCACATATGGATGGAATGCAGAAATGTATAACACATGCTAAAACTCTCATCCATGAAAAAAATTTCTCAGTTTTCTAGCTGATGATAGAGCTATCTACATAACTACAAGTTGAATTGCACATCTTGAAGGTGCTACATGATAATTGGGACATCACCCTGTCTCAAATTTTGAAGGTACATAGTGATTTTCTATCCTACTTTGGGATAACCCTATAGATGACTTTTTTTTGGCATCCTTGTCAAAAACAAGGGGGAAATATCATTGTATAAGAGGGAAATGTCATTGTAAATATCACATGTATAGTGAATAGTGTAGAAGATATATGTTTTAATAAGAATTTTGAAAAACACAAAAAAAGAGTTAGTCAGACCCGAGCAGCAGAGCAAGTGTCAAAATGAAAGCAATCACTAAGGGGGACTTTTGACATATCAGATACAGATTTTAATGATAAGTGTTTTTTTTCACTAATGCCAAAGGAGATTGTAGACCTTATGGGAAGACATATTGTCAATTACTATCAAAACACTTAGTTATTTAGTGTTACTTGAGTATACAGAGTTACTTGAGTATATAGTGTCACCCAAGTGTTCAGCATCACCCGAGTGTTCAGTATTTACCAAGTGATAGTTTATCACCCGAGTAGTCTTTTGGACCCAAGTGACAGTTTGAAGATGACTTTTCATATATTGTTAAATATAAATTTGTTTATTGCAAGCCAACTTACAAAGTTATTTGTTGGATAAAGATATATATATGTAATATAGTTTTTTTATCCAATATGTATAGAGTATTAGCATGATCAGAAGATGAATATGATTATGTGAATGGAAGTTTGAGTTAAGTGTAGAAGTGTTCAGGACAACAGAGACATATCTATCACATTTAGGTGATCAGTTATTTTCAAAGGACCGTATTCAAAAATCATAGTTGCACAGAGCAGATCATCAACTGGTTCATTCTCATAGGTGGATCAGAAAAATCCTTTAACAAGGTGGACCTAACAGTCCTTTATTTAAATCTCTTAACAGAGTTGCATTACTTATTGTATTGTACAAAATCCTTTAACAAGGTGGACCTAACAGTCCTTTCTATGCTCCTAATAGGTTAGACCATTAGAAGTGGCCATTGTAAGCTTTAATAAGCTAAATTTATACTATACTACTAAATCTTGTGGGTATAATCCCCACCCCATTTTTACTTTTGCTGGGTAACAAAATATTGTGTTATGTGTTGTATTTGATTCTTTACTTTCAAGTTATATGCATGCAAACAAATAAGCTAATCTAATTGTGGATTAAAAGGATTGAGTTTTATTGGTTCCTGATTCAACCCCCCCCCNCTCCCCCCCCCCCCCCCCCCCCCCCGCCCCCCCCATCTCAGTCATTGGGCACATGGTATAATTCCAATAGTGGGAACTTCTATTAAAGTTTCATTTCAAGATTCAGTTAGAAATACTGAATAATTATCCCATAGGACTATTGACTGTAAAAAGATGGTGAAGAGAGGGGTCCATATTTTTACACCTTTGGCTAGGGACTTTTTGTTATAGCCAGAGAGGTTTTATGGTATTTTCATATGGTAATGTAAGGAGGAGAATGAATATTCTGATTTTTAGATAGTGATTTATGTATAGGGGAAAGAAGATATTTGGTATTTTTTTGTATGTTCAGAGAGTGGAGACATTTATATATCAGAACTTTGATTTTGGATTGCTTACTTTTTTTGTTTTTGATTGATCTTTGAATTAACACAACATTCTTTGAACTAAACTCTATCTCATCTATTGGTAAATGTGTTTACTACTTGGTCTTTGACCCTATATTATTCATATTCCTAGAAAGAATGGATATGTCTCTCCCCTTAATTTATTTGTAATATAAAGGTCAGATAAATGTGCTTTGTGTCATTTATCCTTTGTGCTTAGTTGTTCATTTTATTTTGCATCAATTCTGTGTCTATGGGTAGATGTTTGTGTGCCTTTCTTGCTTTCGGGTTAAAAGAATATTTGTATTTAGTCTTGTGAACTCATTGAAGATCTCACACGGGAAACTTGACCTGGGATAATTCAGAGGACGCTTATGTATTTCAATTGAAAAGAGATCCAACTATTAGTCACAAATATTTTTCTTCTTGGTATGGGCATTCAAGATTCATTTTAAGGTTGTTTTTGTAAAATAAAAATCTATTATCTAAAATTTTTTTGGCGAATCTATAGGGGAAAGAAATCAAATTTCTAGTGTTTTCCTTTCTTAGGAATTTGAAGGTGCCTCCCTTAGGATGGAGGTTGGTGGCTCTATTGAAGATGAATTCCAAGAGGTATTTCTGGCATATCAAAATTTTTTAAAATATTGGGTTCCAAGAAGAAGTGAAGATATCTCTGATATTTTTTATCTTTATTCCACTGTTTATAAAAATCTAATCAGAGACGTTTCATAAGGTGTGGCAAAGAAAGTGAGATGGTTGAAATATTTTTATGGTTCCATCCTCATGAAGAAAAACCCTACTATGTAAGACCCATCAGCAAGCAAGAAGGAGCAAAGTGATACTAAAGAACTTAGAAATTTGAATATTGAGACTGTGCCACAACCTTTCTCCACCATGGAGGTGGAATTTATTGATGTAGAGGGTTTAGTATTCTAGTGTTTTCCTTCTTCAATTTTCTTCTTTCTCTACCCTAACCATCCAATGGTTACTTATTTTTGGATTTTTCCCCAATTATCATCTCCAAGACCCTCACTATCAACTTCTCCTCCAAGGTATAGTTGATCTTTGGAAGATTCCAAAGTTTCTAGGCTTAACCAGTCCAACTAGCTACTCAAATCCCTAAACTTCTTCACTAGATTTCCTCCTAGAATATCCAACTCCTACTTAGGATCTTCCCATACATTCACCTAGCCTCTTTTCTATCTTCTTGGCCCATCAAAGGAAATTTTGAACCCTTTCCCCCACTTCTACACTCATTTCCAATCCAATTGGTCTCAATTTCACTAGGAGGCCTAATTCCCCAATTCCTAGTAGGTCTAAATTCACAATTTTTAGGCCTATTGCTCCAAAAATATTCAAATGATTACACCAAATACCTTCAAAATATTCAAGTTATCAACAAACACTATCAGAATCCAAATTCTTGACTTCTGGATGCACCCATAACCCTAGTTTCTTGCAGGCCCTAGTTTTTAGCCTATTAATTAGGCCTCTAGACCAGTCAGCATAAAAAATTATCAAAATGATCTGCAAAATTTTATTCACCTCCTTCCACCTTTGAATCCTTTTAGGAGACTATCTAGGGAATCTAAAAATGCCACTAAGCCTTTTCCCAAAGATCATGGGTGCTCGAACCAATTCTTTCTTCTCCTTGTCTTGGCTCACCTAGATTCACCAGTAAGCTATAGGTCTTCCTATTTGGCCTAGGAAATCCTTTGCAATTGCAAGAATGAAAACAAAAATCCCATCTATAGACTCTAACCCTACTTCCCCCATGGTTTCAGTCAATTCCACCAGTGGGTTCCTAGGTTAGAGCCATTTCTCACTAGGTGGCATTGTAATGTCACTTACAGACCAGTGACCTACAAAATCCTCTAGATATACACTACAAAAACTTGAAAGAAAACTATCTATTGCAGACGAAAGATACTTGAAAAATCTACACCCCCATGGGGTCTGATCTTCTCTTCCAATCCATACACAACCGTACAGTAGCAAGGAAATGGTGTAGATTACAAGAATACAATTACAGTCATTTGTACAGAGGTCTAAAAAACAAATGTTGCAATCCAAAATTTCATTAACCATTCCAAAACATTGAATCCATGCTCATATACCGAGCATGGGGTAGTTACAATTGATCTAACTACATTTTGCAATTTCTTGCAAAAGTTGCTAGGAACTTTTTGCACTTTGAGCATTTTGACTCTTTTTGTCAACTCGATGGGTGAGTTTGACTTCCATGACCCTAGGTAGGATGTGTATGGTCCTAAAACATGAATTAAAACCAAATTCTATAAAAATAGGAACTTTCACTAATTTAGCCCAAAATGACCCTAAAACACCTAATGATCACTATAACTCTTACAATCATGAAATGGATCAACATAGTATCCCACCTATTGGATCTTATTTCCAACCACACAACAACTCCTAAAACAACCAAAAACATGCTTAAAACATCAAAAGGGGAGGTTCCCTACACCATTTATTAGTTGCAAAGGTATGGAGTGTCATCTTGATCTAAATAGTTCTGGTAATAAATATTTTTAGATTAGTATGCAGTCACAATGTGAGATTTTTGGTTTCATTAAAAAAATGAGGATGATTCTTTACATTTTAAAATCTACGACCAACCGACTAAAGAATCTTATTATTTTGAAAAAAAAATAATATCAGGTTCCCCTACTTCTGATGATAACAAGATAACATATGGTTTCAATAAAAATCTATCTACTTCTCAAAATCTGGTTCATAATGAGAATCTTAAGGTAGAACAGGAAGACAACCATGCCAGTGAGATATCACAGTGCCAAGAGAGGTTAGATATTGGGTAAAACACTCTCTTGTGTAAGGTAGAAATCATATGTCAATTCCTATCAGCTATAAGTTAGGAGAGCTCCACTGTAAAAAAAAAAATCAAGATTACAAAGATGAGGATGAACATTTTGATATTTTGAAAAATGACAAGATGGGAAGAATGCCTAGTATGCATAATGATGATATTGTTTCTACTAGAGACAAAGTAAGTATCCCTATAAAATAAAATTTCATGCTAGATGTAATTTCCTCCATTGTTGAAAGCTTTCATAATGCTAAAAGTTGCATGAAAAATGATGATCTTGGTAACATCAATTACGAAGATTATTTAATCTTTCTTGAAGAGGTTTCTAGGAATCCTTTCTATTAGCCCAAAGTTGGAAATTACTTGAGGAATGATATGTAAAGGATCTAGGAGAAATCAAAATTTTACAATGATTCTTGGTTCTTCTAGAAGGACTATGTTGTCACCAAATTGTTGCACACTATCAATTTGGCATTCAACGCTGAAGAAGTCTACAAAGAGCATTGGTCTTGGGCTACTTCAGTCACACACAATATTATACAAAGGAAGGGCTTATACTTCTCCTTTCCAATTAATGGTTATGTGTGATTTTTTCATTCTCTTTCTTACTGTGGTAGGATTTTCCCTCCCTGTGTACACACTTGTAAATAAGTTCTTGTTTGAAAATTTTTGTTGTGCATAGGTTAGTCCACTTTGTTTCAGCTTTTTTTTTCTTGTTGTTAGTCTAGATTTCTTTGGCTTACTATTTTTCCTTGGTCCCCTACACCCATCTTCAAGAACCTCCCTATACTCCTTTATTTGTGACTCTATTACCTAATGATTCCCGACAATATTCCTTGATCATACATGCTAGAGTTCTCTACGTTTGAATCAAAAACATTCCCCTTGTAGACCCAATTTTAGCCCCTGCATAAACCCCAATTTAACATTTTCAAAATGTCAAACTTTTCCATCTCAATCCTTACTTGAGGTTTATTTCTCAGTTCTATTTGGGTCTTGAACCTAATTGAACCAAGCTTAAAATGCTTCACTTGGTTCAAACTAGTTCAGATAGTTCATCAAGTTCAATGTTGCAAGCGGTCTGGTGATTTCAAAGTTTGGAAAGCTCTTGGTTTAGATCAAAGTATTCAGGTTCAAGGTTCAGAAGTGCATATTCAACTCAAAGGTTAAATAGGTTCAATTGGGTTCAACAAGTTTAGAAGTTCAAAATGTCCAACAAAGAAGAAAATGAAAGGGAAAATACCAATAACCAAGGAAAATAATTTTGGCAGAATTTTATAATTTTGAACTTCAGGTTCGAATGGGTTCATCCTAGTTCACAGGTTCAATATAATTGAAGACATGCGAAGATAGAGTAACAATGATACATGGAATATTAATAGTCATGATGATTGAGGGAGTATAACGCGAAGTCCAAATGTGATAGGTTGGATTTGGATTGTGGATTACCTATGTTTTGATAGTGTATGGTCTCCAAATTGATAATTAATTTTTGTATAAGTATTAATTATATTTTGTGATATAATTGGAAGCGGACTGGGTAATTAAATTATATATATATATATATATATATATATATGTGTGTGTGTGTGTGTGTGTGTATATATATGTGTATATGTGTATATATATACACACACACACACACACACACACACACACACACACACACACACACACACACACACACACACATATGGAGAGCTTTGAGAAGCGAAGTGTGACAAGTGTGTATGATGATGTGTGGAAAATGAGATGTGATGCATGAATGTATTGTGATGTAATAATCAGAAAGCTAGTGATGCAAGCTACACCTAGAACTACCTAAGAATAGAAGATGCTTGTATTGTTCATTCTTGAGAAAAACATTGTAATAGAATAGTATTTCTGAATGTATGAGCAGTGTGCTCAGTATACCTTTAACAATGTTTTGTATTTGTCTAACAAGGAAATGTGCTAATGTAATATTCAGCTCCTGATAGGGATAGGTATCCTAACAGGGACACAACAATTTTAGTGCATATTTGGGGGTACCATCCCCACTGGGTTTTTCCCTTGGCCAGGGTTTCCTCAACAATAATTCATGGTGTTATGAGTTATTTTTTGCGTGTTTATGTTCCTTTCATTTGAGTATTTATTTGGTTAATTTGGAAATTAATTGGTTCATGTTTAAAGTGTTGTAGTATTGATCCATCCCCCTCTATGTATTACTTAATCCTAACATAAAAATCTATAAATGAATGGTTTAACTTATGGAGTAGAGATTCCAACCGAATTCCATCCCAATTGGATTTTCTAAGTGGTCAGCAGAGTGCGTGATCAATTCATACGATTGGATAGACCAAACACAATTTCCAAGACAATGATTCATAGGGTTATAGGGTTTTGTGCACATGGACTATAATTTACATTGAGAATAGTGGAAACTCATTTGGTCCCTAAACTAACCAAATTCAAAAAAGATGGAAAAACAATGGCAATCGACATATTGAAGACAAGGAAGTTCACTCTGCATTGATGGTGATAGGTTATAGATTTTTCCAGTCTAGTCAAGGTAACGACATGTGTGGTGGTGCTAGCCATGCTCCCTATTGGATTATCAAAGATCATTCAGTTCATGCCTTGTTACCTTGACACCATGATCATAGAAACATCCATTGCAACTAATTGCATTATGACTTCTCACCTTTCTAACATCAACTCCTCAAACTTATTCAAATATTTTCTAACTTTTGTACAGAATAAGAAACTATATCTTGCGGTACTCCAATCCTTTTGTGATCATAGGATAAACACCACCTCCTATTTAAGATAAGCATATCATGAGAAAAAATCTTGGATGCATGCCAATTTGATAAAACAATCATCTCATTCACTGTCAGTCACTATCTATTCTTCTGTCTATCTGGTTACCCTTCAATCAACAATAAATTTCTCTATTGTTTTTTCCATCTTTTGAAATCATATAGAATGTATCTAGAGACATCCCCAAGTCTCTAACAATGATTACACACTCCAATTCTTATGGAAACACATAAATTCATCTGTATTCTTACTTGGCAGTACATCGGGAACATGGTCAACAAACACAACACCAAGTTGACATAAATGACAATACAATAACTGATCTTCTTGCCATCAAGCATGTACCATTCAACACTCAATAAATATTTGTATCATTTATTCCAATAATTTCCCCCTTTGGAATTTATGGAAACACCAAAATGAATGGTAAAACCATAACGAACTGATAGCACTAGTGGCTTCCTTTGATCTTCTCCCATTACCTGACTTGCTCTTCTCAGCACTTCAATATTCTCCCCACCATTGTGATGAATACTCTTTTATCTTCTCTACTCTTCTCCCCCTTTGAAAACAATTCCAAAGGCTCCACATAAGTCACCAATTTCTGCACCATCTTCCTTTTCCTCTGACTGCTCCTCCAAAGAAGTAGTCCCTTTTAACATCAACCTAATAGTGAAAGATATTCAATGATTCCACTAGATTCATGCCTACAAAACCATATTAATGTCATTCAGATAGGGGTATAAACCCTAACTTACCTCTCAGATACTCAAAAGTATCTTTGGTTAGTGGATTATTAAAAATGCTTGCTATCTGCTCCTTGGTTGGTACATATTCCAACTTGACTACCTTCTCCTGCACTTTCTCTCTTAAGAAATGATACTTGATTGAAATATGTTTAGTCTTAGAATTCATCACTGGATTCTTTGAAATATTGATTGCACTTTTATTATCACAGTAAATAGTCACAGGTTTAGTTACATTCTCTTTGATACCTTCTAGGATATGCTTCATCCATGCAATTTGTGTAGAATTTATAGCTACTGCTACATACTCAGCTTCTATAGTAGACTAGGAGATGCAATTTTCCTATTTACTTTTCCTTGACACAAGGCTTTCTCCTACATCCACTTGTAACATTTCTATCATAAAAATTTCCTTCCCAGTCTGCATCAATAAAAAAACTCAAAGAGAAATCACCTTTGTGAGCATACCAAAGACCATAGTCTTATGTCTCTTTAAAGTACTTGAATATTCTTTTCAATTCTACCATGTGAGACTCCTTAGGATTAGCTTGAAATATTTCCACTATTCCAACTACTATGAACAACATAATACAACTTACCAATCATGGAGTTATATATAGTTTAATCCACTATAATTGAATCATCATCCTTAGATAGCTTGCATCTAGTCACCATGGGGGTTCCAACTGGCCTAGAATATTCCATTCCAAAAGTCTTCAAAATTTCCTTTGTGAGTTTTGACTAACTGATATAGATACCATCCTTTAGTTTTACAATCTATAATCCAATAAATAACTTAATTTATCCTAACATTGACATCTCAAACTCTTTTTTCATCTCTTCTGCAAACTCCAAGATCATCTCATCATTTCCTCTAAAATCATGTCATCCACAAACACTTTGGCTAATAGTATCTTATCACCTTCAAACTTTAAGTACACATTGCTATCTTCACTTGTTCTTATGAAATTAAGCTTATCAAGATAAGAGTGTAGCCTTTCATACCATGCTCTAGGTGCTTGTTTCAATCCATACATTGCCTTTTGTAGCTTGCACACCATGTCCTTGTTCTCAGTCAATGAAAACCCATCTGGTTTCTCTATGTAAACTTCTTCTTCTTCAAGTATCCCATTTAGAAAAGAATATTTAGCATCCATTTGGAAAATCTTAAACTTATTATATGCAAGATAAGAAAGTAAAATTATTATCCCTTCATGTCTTTCTGTAGGAGAAAATGTCTCTCCATAATCTAGTCCTTCCTCTTGTGCATAGCCCTTACACATAAGTTTTTCCTTATTACGATCTACTTCTCCATCTTCATTCAGTTTGTTCATGAAAACCCACTTTGTACCAATCACATTCTTGTCAGTTGGTATAGGAACAAGTGTCAAAGTGTCATTCTTCTCAATATGAACAAGCTTCTCTTCCGTAGCTTTTATCTAATCATCATTCTTCAAATATTCCATCATATTTTTAGGCTTGAGATTTAAAATTGTTAGCATACAGATTTGTCTTTTCTTATAAATTATAAATTACTCACTCTAAACCCAGGTAAAGACATAATCTCAAACTAACAGTTGAATCATAATGCTTAGCTTTACAATCCTTTGAATTAAGGTACAACTCTCTATTTGATCTTCAATGAATTCTAGAAATCACATATAGCATTCGCAACCATTCACTTTTAACAAGAAAGTGAGTAAGTCTTTTGCAACATTTCCATACATCAACATGCAATGAAAATGGAAAGAAAGATAGATATTCAAACACTAAATGAAGCTCACAGACTTCATAATCGGAAATAATCCACTGAAAATACAGCTATGTTAAAATAAGCTACAAAAAATTCCACTTGAAAATAAATTCTAGATACTCCAGAAATATCCCAACAGAGATCAATATGCTATTATAAACCAATAGATTTATATATATCATAAATTTTTGTTCCATTCATATCAAAATATACTTTCAATTTTCTTCCTAAAAAAAAAACTAACTGAAAATCCTAAAAACTATCAAGTCTTGCCTTACTTAACCAAAATTACCATCATCCTTATAAAAATGATCCTGGCTATATAAATAGCCACCAAGTTTTAGAGAATAAAAACTAACATCCCAAGATACTCTCTACGGGATTCAGTATAACTGTTTACGGAACTGCCCAAATTCAAAGATGTTAGAATAGTCCCAAAGGATAACTGAGAGAGGGGTGGGGGGGGGGGGGGGGGGGGGTGAATCATTTATCAATAACTTTAAATATTTTTCTTCTTTAACATCAGAATACAACAAAGTAAATGCTTAATCAGATAACATAGTACACAACACAATTTGATTACAGGGAAACAAAATGGTAAAAACCTAGGTGGGAATTAGCACCCACAATGAACTATACTACTTGTCTATAGTAATCCCTGTTAGAAGATATCTCAACCCTGTTAGGAGTTGTAATTTACAATGCAATAAGTATAGTGACCTGGTTAAGGGTCAGACCTTGTTAGGATTCTTTTACAAATAACCCTGTTAGGGGTGGTGGACTCATTGTCCAAAGGCTCACTGCTTGATGGTGAGGGCTACAACCTTCTATATAAAAGATATGCACTATATCTAATGATGAACTGTAGAGTAGACCTGCTGTCTTGATTAGTTCCCGTGTATTATAACCTTTCACTTCTTCTTCACATAGACTCTTGATGAATGAACCAAGTCTGATAATCTTCTCTGTACATCTTTCTTCTCTTTTTGTATCATTCACACTTAGCGTGTCACCTTTGACTTGCTATAAGTATCTTCCTCAAAGTATGAGATCATGGGGCCTGTAAGACAACTCTTCATAACATCCTTGTCAGATCTACTAAGCATGCAAGTATTATTATAACTGTGCAAGTATAAACTGAATAGACGTGACGCTTCACTAAGTCGGCCTCACCAATTTAACTCTAACTTTGCAATATTCTTGAAACACATTTGACACCTTTAGATTAATATCATCAACTCATAAATAATCATGAATATACACATGCATATCTAGAAGATAGGCGCAACTCAAGAAACACATTATACATGTTGGCCTTAAACAGTTATACTTCCAGAACTATAACTGCCAATAACAAAATTACATAAGTTTACTAAAACATCATATCTGGGTCTGCGTGTATGAACGTAACATAATAAACATGTCAACAACATGTATCTATCCACACAAGTCTTCATATCATCATTCTGATAAGTACATATAGAATTACTACTGTGTATTATATGTTGTCATCAATGACAAACATACAATCAATCAACTGCTCAGAATCAAATCTTCAACAATCTCCCCCTTTGACATTGATGGAAACATATGATATCAAAAACATCCTCTATTCATGGTGTCCTCTTTCTTTTACAATCTTCTCAATATCCTCATCAAAGATTTCTCTAAACTGCTATAGTTCCTCTTTTTGTGTTTTTATTCTATGTATATACTCCCCCAGAGTATATGCTCCCCGTTAGTACATACTCCCCCTTACTATATACTCCCCCTTTGACATCAATGGAAAAGGGCACCATAGATATTTTATGTACAGGTACTACTCCATAAGTAGAGTAGTCAATCATTCATCAGTCACTTAATGACTGATGTCTTTGCTACTTCTTCTAAATAGACTTAGGAGAGGGAATTACTCCCAATTTCTCCCTGAGATACTCAAAAGTATCCTTTGATAAAGGCTTTGTGAAAATATCTGCCAACTGTTCTTTGGTGTTCACATAGTCCAATCTAACTTATTTTTCTGCAACCTTTTCTCTTAAGAAATGGTACTTGATCTCTATGTGTTCTATCTTTGCGTGCATCACAGGGTTCTTAGACATGTTGATAGTGCTAGTATTATCACAATGAATAACAATAGAATAATCAACTTGAATGCCAAAGTCTTTAACCATTTTCTTGATCCAAACAATGGTTGAACAATTTAGTGCTACTACAACATATTCATCTTCTACTGTTGACTGAGAAATACAGTTCTGCTTCTTACTTATCCAAGAAAAAACCTATCTCCAAGGAATACTGCTCCTCCTCAAGTGCTCTTCCTATCATCAATACAACCTGCCCAATCTGCATCTATATACACATGAAGATTTACATTCTCTAATTTAGGATACCATAAACCATAGTCTATAGTTCCCTTTAGATATCTGAATATCCTCTTGATTTCCATTAGGTGACTCTGCTTGGGTTCAACTGCAAATCTTCCAACAATGCCAACTGCATTAGATATGTCAGGTCTAGATTGAGTTAGATAAATGAGTTTACCAATCATAGATTTGTACAATGTTTTATCAACTATTGTGGAATCATCATCCTTTGAAATCTTGCTTCCTATTATCATGGGAGTGCATACTGGCTTATAGTCTTCCATCTGGAAGATCTTCAATATTTCCTTCACATATTTTGACTGATTAATGAATATTCCTTTATCTATTTGTTTTACATTCAGTCCCAAAAAGTATTTTATAGGACCAATCATACTCATTTCGAATACATTCTGCATTTCTTTTGCAAATGTTGTACTGGGATTTTCATTACCTCCAAAGATAATGTCATCAACAAATATGGCAACTAATAGTAATCCATCAGGTGTCTCCCTTGTGAATAGTTTATAATCTATTGCTCCTTTCTTGAATCCAATCTTGGTAAGATAACCATCAAGTCTCTCATACCAAGCTCTTGGGGCATGTTTAAGACCATAGAGTGCTTTATTCAATTTGCATACCATGTTTGGTTCATCTGAAAGACTAAATCCTTTAGGCTGTTCAATGTAGACTTCTTCATTCAAATCACCATTCAGAAAAGCTGATTTTACATCCATTTGATAAAATTTAAAGTCTTTGAATGTTGAGTATGCTAAGAACAACTTTATGGCTTCCAGTCTACTCACTGGGGCAAATGTATTAGTGTAGTCTATTCCTTCTCTCTGCACATATCCTTTACATACCAATCTTGCTTTGTTTCTAACTACTGTACCATCTTCATTCATCTTGTTTCTGAATACCCACTTTGTTCAAATCACATTTTTGTCACTGGGTCTAGGGACCAATTCCCATGTATCATTTTTGATTATCTGATCTAATTCTTCTTTCATTGCATTCTTCCAATTAAAATCATTACAAGAATCTTCAACACTTAAGGGTTCAATCTGTGAAAGTAAACATACCTCTTCATCCATTGCTAGACCTTTTTCTTTTGATCTAGTCAAAAAATTGCTGCTCTGATATCCAATGATGTCATCTTTAGAGTGGTATCTCGATGTGAATTTTGGAACCTTAGGTGTGTCTTCTTCTTCTGTAATCTATGATTCTTCTCTGCTTGATTCAAGGTCATTGTATGAGACATCATTGCAATCAAACATTTCTTCAATAACAATATCTTTGCTACTAGGTCTGGGTTCATCTTCAATCATAGGTGCATATTCATAGTACCTCTCTTGAACCATAAAATTTTCATCAATCTTAACATGCGTCCTTTCAATTATCTTCTTTAATCTCAAATTGAAACATCTACATGCTTTGATTTTAGTATAATAACCAAGGAAAATACCTTCATCACTTCTGGCATCAAACTTACCAACCCCATCATCTCTCTTGATGTAGCACTTGCTGCCAAAGATTCTAAAATAATTTACTGTAGGTACATTGCCAAACCAAAGTTCATAGGATGTCTTATCTGTGCCTGGCCTCAATTGAGTTCTGTTGATAATATACACTATTATATTCACTGCATCTCTCCAGTAGGTGTGTGGAACTTTTCCTTTGATCATCATAGTGTGCATTGTATCAAGTATGATCCTATTCCTCCTTTTTGCAATCCCATTCTACTGAGGGGTTCTAGGTGCACTCAACTATCTTTTAATACCATGTTCTTCAAAATAATCATAAAACTGATTAGAGGTGAACTCTCGGGCCCTCTATTTGATCTCAGACATTTCAGTTTTACTATGGATTCATTCTCAACTTTAGCTTTGAATATTTTAAACTTCTCAAAGGCTTCAGACTTCTCCTTTAAAAATGCAACCCACATCATCCTAGAAAAATCATCAACAAACAAAATGAAATACCTTTCTCCGTATTATGATCTTGTTTGGGTAGGACCACACAAGTTTGTATGCACTAGGTCCAATTTGTTCTCAGTTGAGTTTTTATTGCTTCTAAAGGAACTCCTTACATGCTTTCCAATAACACATTCCCTGCATATTGTGTCTACTGGTCTTGCAATACTTGGTAGGTCTCTAACTTCCTTAACATTACTTATCTTTACTATGTTATCAAAATTGATATGACATAGTCTTTTGTGCCATAGCCAACTGTCATCCACCTTTGCAACAAAACAACTTACATAAGAATTGAGATGAAAAAAATTACCTTTTGTTTTGGAGTCTGATGCAATCATGTCTCCATCCTTGTTGTTAATGATGCATTTGTTTTCTTTAAACTCTAAATGATAACCTTTGTCAAGTAGCTATCCAACACTTAGCAAGTTATGATGTAATCCATCAACATATAGAACATCATCTATTTTTTTCTTTCCATCCAAAGTGATAGAACCTCTGCCTATGATAGGTTTAGGAGTGTTATCTCCAAATCTAACCTTACCACCTTTGTATTAGTCCAACTGAACAAATCTTTCTTTGTCACCTGTCATATGATGGGAGCATCCACTGTCAATGATCCAATCAGTTCTGATGTCTGCTTTGGAAATTAAGGCTAACTCTTGTTCTTCCTTTTCATCTTCAATGGCCATTTCCTCAAGAAACCTTTCCATGTCTCTAAGGGAAATGAATCCAATTTTATCTTCTCTTGAATCTTCATCAGTTACACCTTCTTCAACATGATAACATTCCTTCTTATATTTGGGTTTGTAATCAGATCTGAACTTCTTGACGCTTGTGGGACACTTAAATGCAAAGTGACCAATCTTGTTACATGAAAAACATTTGAATGGAAGCTGTCCTTCATATTTTCCTTTACCTTTCTTTTCTCTTCTAGCAATCATAGCAATTATTTCTTCTAGTTCTTCATCAACTTCTTCTTTCTCATTATGACTGGAGATGTGTAAGGATTTCTTACCATGGACTGAGGCTTTGAAAGTTGTTTCACTTTTAGGTTCAGTCTTCAATCTTGATATCTCAAATGCAAAGATTTTTCTGATCAAGGTCTCTCTCTTGAAGTCTTATGAGAATTGAATGGTTTCCTCTAGAATAATTATCTTTTTTTCATAGTCTGATGTTAAAGTAGTTAGCAACTTGTCCATTATGTCTTTTTCTGATATTTCTCAACCATTGTTTCTGATTCCAAAGACTGCTTTATTTATTCTTTGATTGTAGGCTCTAATGTTTTCTTTAGGTAACATCTCAAGACTATTTTATTTCTTTTTCCATGTCTTCCTGCATGCATTCTTTGCTTGAATATCTTCTTCAAACATATCTTCTAAATACTTCCATATGGTATATGCTCTTTCAATTTTCTTGATCTCAGAAAATTCACTGTCAGATAAGGCGTTGATTAGGGCTTCTTTAGAAATTACATTATTTGTAAATATATCCTTTTGTATGTTAGTAGCATCATCCTTTGCAAGGTCTTTCAGAGATGGAATTACAACCTCTTGTGTAGAAATTTCAAATATCTCAAAGCCAACACACTATAGATGTGTTATCATTTTGTTTTTCCAATCCAGATAATTTTCTCCATCGAACTTAGGGCTTTCTTTTTTAAAGTAAGACATCTAATCTACCTTAAGCTGTTAGGCTTCTTCTCCAAGGAACTTGACTCTAATACCAATTGTTAGAATAGTATCTTCTTCTTCACATAGACTCTTGATGAATGAACCAACTTTGATAATCTATTATGTACATCTTTCTTCTCTTTTCATATCATTCACACTTAGTGTGTCACCTTTGACTTGATATAAGTATCTTCCTCAAAGTATGAGATCATGGGACCTGTAAGACAACTCTTCATAACATCCTTGTTGGCTCTACTAAGCACGCAAGCATGATTACAACCATGCAAGTATAAACTAAATAGACGTGACACTTCACTAAGTCGGCTTCACCAATTTAACTCTAACTTTGCAATCTTCTTGAAACATGTTTGGCACCTTTAGATTAATATAATCAACTCATAACTAATCATGAATATACACATGCATATCTAGAAGATATGTGCAATTCAAGAAACACGTTATACATGTCGGCCCTAAAAATTTATACTTCAAGAACTGTAACTGCCAATAACAGAATTACATAACATTACTGAAACATCATATCTGGGTCTGCGTGTATGAACATAACATAATAAACATGTCAAAAACATGTATCTATCCACACAAGTATTCATATCATCATTATAATAAGTACATACAGAATTACTACTTTGTATTATATGTTGTCATCAATGACAAACATACAATCAATCAACTGCTCAAAATCAAATCTCTAACAAAAGAAAGCATAACTAATAAAAACTACCACTACTCCGTGATCTGCAAAGTAGGATCACAAAGTGGTGGATGAGATGGATCCCTTGGATTGATCCTGTGAAGTGTCCATAATGTGAGAGATCCTCCATTCCTTATGCACCTCTGCAACACTGATGATCGTGGCTCTATGTGGCAAGGCAATGTGAATTACCCTCTTCTTCAGAAACTTCTTGTCTTTACGGACCTGGGAAATTTTCTACATATGCACCCCAAGGTGAGCTGTGCATACTACCAGCCTAGATTCAATGTTAGTGAGGGCGATGAAATTCTCTGGGGTGACATCTTTAGTATCTCTTATAGTAGTAACCTCACGCTTATAGCATCAATTCCTCTGCTCCCTTAACACCCTTAGTATTTTCTTTTATGAGGGAAATGTTCAGACATTTGAGGTCCTTTTGCATGGTATCCATTAACCCCTTCGATTCACTGAATAGGTAGGTGGTCCTATCATAACCATATTTGATAATAGAGTTTCTCCACTCGATGCTTTTGATGGAGACATATAGAGTATCTTCATCCAATCCTAGCATGAATTTCTCAATTAGGAATTTATTCACTCCATACTTCTCTATTTCATACAAGTGATTCATCACCTTTAGCCACTTATTTTTCTCTTTTTCCCACTCTGTTAGTTCCACCAAAATTTTAGTCACAATTGAATTAACTACCTCATGAGTCTTAACCAACTGATTGATATACTTAGTCCCATTCTGTATCATGGTTTGGATCCACTTAGTGTATGCGTGTGCAATCAACTTATTCTTTTGAATATGGTCCAAGGTCTTCCTCACATCTGGTGAACGTGGGTCAAATGACTGTGGAGCTACAGTTAAATGAAGAGGACTAGGATTTCAAACTTCTTGAATGAATTCATCCATCCTCTTTATTGTCACTTTCATCTCATTTTTGTCCTTCTCATCCTTAAAATACCTATGAATGATCTTTTTTGTAGACTTTTCTAGATTCTTTACATCAGCTACTCTAGTTGCATACCCAAGATCTATCTTTTCAATTGTAAAATCATCTGCAGTAGCTTAAGAAAGTTCTTTATCATTCCTGGGAACTGCACGCTCAGCAAACCCATGCCCTATTTTTTCATCAACATCCACTCTGGATTCCAGTTTGATCCTTTTTGGTTTCTTTGAGGAACCCAAACATTTTCTCACCATATCTTCAATCGACAATGTTATTGGAAAGACATTCCTTTTCCTGTTGATAGATGTCTCTAACCATTTTAAGGTGGGAACCGGCGTCTGTTGAGAGTCTGCCATTGCCCAGGTTGGAGTGGTAGGTGATGACATTGCAAAATATTTTACTCCCTTCTGATCATCCTTTTCTGGAACAACTTATTTTGAAACATAGTGCTGTGAGTTTACATCTCCCATCAAATTATCCATTCCTTCCAGAATGATCACTTATTTTTTCTTAATTGTCTCGACCTCTTTTTTGATAGCCCTGCTTCTGGAATTTCTTGTAGATGAAACTGGATGAGGAGACTTCTGTTTCTTGACCTTAGATTCAGTAGCTTTTTTATTTTTAGATTTACCTGCAATAGAAACATCTTCATTAGAAATTGGGATAGAATTTTCAGTACAAGCATTAATAAGTGATCCTCTAGTGTTGTGCTTTCTGTAAAGAGGTGGATTTTTACTGGCAACCCACTTCTACATTATTTTTATCACACTAAGAGTCTTAATGGGGATACTCTCTCTTTCTTCTATTTTCTAGTCAATCCCAGGAAGTGGCAGCCCCTGAATTTTCTCCACATAGTGTTTATCAAGTATCTCTTCATCTTTCTCCTCTTCTATTCCCATGGCATCAATGCCTGTCTTCAACTCAACTATTTGATTCAATGTAAATTGGCACCATGACCTTCTTCTAACCTTAAAATCATCTGCACAATTATCCGAGAATTCTTCCATCTGAGGAACATGGCAGAATTCAGAAGGCAGGTTAAAATGTCGAGCAACATATGTCCTGATATAAAAATCTCTCCTAGCCTCGAAAGTTTACATTTTTAATTTGTTCAATTCTTTCTCTAAATTAAGGGAATTAGAGGAATTCTTACAAGTATAAACACCAATCTGTATAGGAAAATTGGATTTAGCCCTTCCCTTTCTCTCTTTTAGGTCTTTGTGTACATGCGCCAACTGGCGACCAACTTCTATTATAACATGAAAGTCTAGGGCATACCTAGGTAGTTTGAATGGTTTCCTTTTGAACCTGCCAACCCTTAGGTGAGTAAATCTTCTGAAATATAGGAAAAATCTCCCAAAGGTGTTAACAAAATTCTTAGCCTCCTCTGACATTCTCTGCTCAATATTCCCCTATAGCTCAAAAATCAACCTTCCTAGGAAAATACCATTACCTTTCATATAACTGTCAACATGAAGATCCTTCTGTAGATGGGGATAATAATCATATACCTTCATATTGGGAATAGGCAATTCATTATATAGACCATCCCATTTTCTAGTACAGGCCAACACATAAAATAGATAGGAAGACATATAAAAACCACTAGCCTTTTCTGAATAATTTGCTAGTTGATGATGAAGTTCATCAGCAATACAATCTACCCAATCAAATACTTTTCCCCTCCCAATGTTATTTGAATGAGGAAATACATCCAATCCTACCAGTAATAGGTGTGACTATTACCCTTTATCCTATTCAATAGAATGACCAACTTTGCTACTTCAGGTTTAAAATGATCTATTGTGAGGGGTTTGGGAAGCCATGACCCTCCTCTTTTTGGTTCCAATAGCCATTGTTTAGATATTTCATTTTTATAAATCTGTTTCTTTGTTGAGAAAACATAGTAGGAGGAAGAAATTGTCCATCCTTCATATGGATCCTTCTCAGGAATGCCCATTGTTGTAAGGATGACATCTTAGTTTATGAAAGTAAGAGGGCTTCGATCAATTTTCTTGATACATCTCTCCTCTCTATCATATCTTTTGACACACTCTAACACCAGTTCTGGGCAAGGGTCCACCAAGAGAAATGCTTCTGCATCGGCTAAACCACTTAACATCACCTTCTCAATTATAGAACTAGGAATAGGGCTTTTAATATTACTACGAATCTCCTCTAAGACACCTGTATTTATCATTGTGTCATCACACTCAGGCAATGAACAAACCAAAGGAGAGGTTCGTCCAAAATTTGGGAGTGGGGGCTTCATATTTCTTAAGAAGGATATCTATAAAGGACTGAGATTGCAGAAGAGAAAAATAGAGTGTTTCAATATCAAACTTTCAAATGTCTTCAATTTCAAACAGGAGCTCTGGGGGAGAAAAACACTAACCTAAAGATTGCCCACACCCTAAGCTTCTCAGGATCACAGTATACCTTCCACTTGCTTCACCAACTTGATCACTTTAGAAAAACTTCACTATAGGAGTGATAGCATGAACTCTCATTTATAACTGATTTTCGACAAAATACACAAGATTTGCATTTAATGATGAAGTGGACTTCAGTTAAATGCGACAAGAGGTTTGGCTTAATGCAATCATTAAATATTGAACTCTTTGAATGATAAAAATGATGTATAAGTGTCACATCCAATAATGATTATATCCATAGCATGTGCGGGCATATTTATCCTCTACCAGCTGTCCATTCATTCACATCATCACTGTCTTTTTACTTTTTCAACATGCAAGTTTCGGTTGAACTATGAACATTGAAAAAGGCTATTTCAAAGAAGTGAGTTCAATCGGGCAATAAGACATGACTTCCCTTTGGTGTGTTTTTAAAAAGAACATGTGAGTGGCGTAAAATACTAAACCTGACAACACTTAATGTAAGACAAGGCTTGCAATTGAACCTTGAACCTTGAACTAGACAAGTTCAAGATTCAAGTTCAACCGACAGGGGCGAAATGCAAACTTAGACCGAAAGGTATTTATTGAAATGAGACCGTAAATTCCTGATTTTTAGAAGATAATTAAACAAAGGGTATGAGTCAAAAATTAGGGGTAACAATGGCTCTGATTAGGGACAAGGACTCTTGAGGACGTAGGATGAAATTAGTAGCTTTGGTTTCGCAGACTAGGGATTCAACTAAAAAAAAAAAAACTACAAAACAAAAATGAGACAAAACAAAAAGCAGGAAAGAAAATAAAGAACACACAACAAAGAAAGCAAGCCAAAAGATGGAAAATATACAATGGGGCAAAGAAGACCTAATTATATTTGATACAACTTTAGATCTTGACCATTAAAGGTCAATGGTAGAATAGATCCATCTTGATGCTCAAGAACAAATGAGGTACTTCCCATGGATTTGCTGATAATAAATGGCCCCTTCCATAATGACTCAAATTTGCTGTGAGCACCCTTGGGTTCTCTTCTTTTATCCCAGAGAAGAACTTGATCTCCTTCCATGAAATTTCTTAGCCTGGCCCACCTATCAAAAAATTTCTTCACCCTAGCTTGATCTAGAGCTATACGATCAACCATTTCCTCTCTTTCTTCTTGGATTTTATTGAGATACAAAATTCTTTTTTCTAGGCCATCCTGGAAAATTTGTCCTTCAATTACTTTCTGTAGTTTCGCTGCTGCCAACTCTAATGGTAAAGACAATTGGGCCTCAACACCGTATACTAACTCAAATGGATTCATTCTGATCACCCTTTTAGGAGATGTACGATCTTCCCAGAGAGCTTCATACAATCTCTTATGCTAGTCCATGGCATTGTCATTTACCAATTTTTTCATAATTGATATCAAGCTTTTATTGCTTGATTCCACATGATTGTTCCCTTGTGGGTAATAATCAGAGGCGTGTGACAGATGGATACCATTATCATAGCAGAATAGCTTTATTTCTGAAGAATAAAAATTTGTAGCATTATCTGTGACTAATTTTTGAGGGATACCAACCTGACCAAGATAATTTTTTTTAAGAAATCACATACCACTTCTGATGTTGTCTTCCTGACCAGGGCCGCTTCAACCCATTTTGTGAAATAATCCATAGTAGTTAGGATGTGTGTGTGCCTAGAAATGGAAGGAGGATTGATTGGACCAATTTAATCCAATCCCCACTGCTTGAAGGGTTCATCAATAGCCGCCAACCTCAGAGGACATCATTTCTGAGCCAGCCAACCTTAATCTGGTTGTAACCAGAAAACCCATCTAAAATGGACATCATTTCTGAGCCAGCCACTGTTCGCAATATATGATCCATCACAAGAAGACCATAATTATCCTTTAAGCTTCTCTGGTTCAGATTCCTAAAAACCACGCAAATCCTTATCTCACCATTCTTTTTCCTCATAGGCACTATGTTGGCGATCTAGGTGGAATGATGAATATGATATATTATTCGAGCCTACAACATCTTCTCAAATTATTTCTTAATTGTTTTAGACACTTTAGGTTTATAGCTCCTTAGTTTTTGTTTAAATGGTGAGGCTCCCAACTTTAAAGGAATGTGATGTTGAATTTTACCTCCTTTGAAATTCTTCAAATCTTGGTAGGACTAGGCGAAGACATCCTTATATTCTTTTAGAAAATCAACAAATCTTCTTCTCTCATCAGATGTATAGCATTTTCCCAAGTTTACAAACTTAGGGTTTTGTTCATCTCCTAAATTCAATTTTTTCTAAGTCACCTTCATCAGGAATCTCATGAGAATTAGGCTTATGCTTGACCACATAAGATCTATAAAATAAATTCTCAAGGGAAACCAGGCCTTTAGGAATGCGGTTTCCTTTTAAATCAACAATCGCTTCTTCAACAGCTTTACCCAGATCAGGACAAAATTCTTCACAGGTTGACTGAGATCCCTCAAATTAGGTAGTGCTAAAAACTTCCACCATTTGCAGCAATTTATCAATCTGCTTGTCATCTTGGAAAAATTGCCAGTGATCTGCATTATCAGGAACCTTAGGTCTGTATACCATCTCAATCTTATAAATTGTTTCTTTGAAATTTGGATGAGGAAACAACAATGATGTTGAAGCTACCAAAGAATCAGCTCTGCTATTGAGGTTCCTAGGAATAGCTTCAATAGAAAAGGCCTCAAATCCTTCTATTTCATCCCACACATGGTTTATATAATGCTTCAACCTCTCATTCTTCACTGAATACCTTCCTCTTACCTGTCTTACTATCAGTTATGCATCTCTTTTGGATTTCAGTACCTTTATTCCTTTCTTTTTAGCTTCTTCAAGACCAAGTAGAAGAGCTTTGTACTCAGGAGTATTATTGGTATTACCAAACTCCAACTTGAAAGAGTGAGGAAAAATATCTCCTTGAGGTGATATCAAAACAACCCTTGCTCCAGAGCCAACTGAAGTGCAACTACCATCAAATTCCAAAGACCACCAAGAATCTGGCTCTTCACTGTCAACTACTTCTAACTTTACTTCAGATGACATCATATAATTTCCAAATTCACATTCATGGTACAAGATCTTTGATTTAGGATCTTCTAACGGAAAAATAGTGTACTTGGATTTTCCCTTTGGTTTCAAAACAATATTTTGGTTACCAACAGGGATTGTCTCTTGCGACCAGTCTAATTTGATTCCTCCCTTGAGGTCCCTACAAAAGGTTCTACTGAGAAACATCTCATAACCTGCAGGGATATCAGCTACCAGAATGGTTAACTTGAGATTTTTTCTAGGATGAGCATCTAGGGCCACTTGAGCATCTTTTATTTTTCCTACTAGAGGGACTTGCTTAGAATCCATAGAGTAAAATCTCCCAAAAGTGGCTGTTAGTGGAAGGTCTAGAGCCTTTGCTACTGAAGCAGGCATTACATTATCAGATGCTCCAGAATCAATGATGCAGTTATTCAATTTAAATCCATGGATAAACAAAGATAGATAGAAAGGCTCTGGTTTTTGAGGGACTAAAGGACTTGACTCATTTGAAGACTGGGTAGCCAAAGTGGGTTGGGTTTCTTTAGGTAAAACAACATATGTGGTTTCATTGTTTATAGAATTTGAAGAGGCTTGACTTGACTTAACATAACTAACTAGTCTATTAAGTTCTTTAGGGTTCATTTTGAGATATTATGCCAGTGAGACTTGGAATTTTGAAGTTTTATAGAAACTTAAAATGTCAAAAGAAGAATCAAGCGAAGAGTCTTGAGAGACTTCAGCCTCTTTAGCATTTGAAATTTTAGGAAAAGAATTCTTTAGTGAAAAATCCTTACTTTTATCCTTGTCCGGGCATTGAGAAGTTGAAGGAGAGACATTAGCTTGGGAATTGTGTTGATTTCTGGTCAGGATTGAACATGTGGGATCTTTGAGAGTTACTAGAATATTGCCTCCTCTTTTAGAGTTTGACTCGTATTCCATAAAATAATTTCCAGAGCCACCAGGTAACAAAGAAACTTCTGCATGTTTAGACGGGTCATCAACTAATTATTTATTCACATGCAGTTTCCTTGATCTCACCATCTCAGGAAAATTTGTACCATCATGCTCATCAGTGAGGTGAACAGTACACATATTTTCTCTTTAGGGGGAACTTCTACTGCTCTTTGGTTGTTCTTTGATTGTCCCAGATATTTGTGACTAGGACTACCTTGATCAAGGTTTCCTCAAGGAACATCTTTGTATAATGAAGGGAAATTTGCATTTCCCTTAGGAAGTTGCCTCTTCATAGTAATTACATCGTTCACTAATATTTGCAATAGAGGATCAGAGGAAGTGGCACTCTGAGAGTTTGGTTGCTGGACATCTTTCCTCCACTTGCTAGTAGTGATTATATCTTCTTCTAATTCAACAACCATGGTTTGAGCGACACCTAAATCCTCTACTCTTGCTCATCTTAAATGAAAACCAATATCTGGGGGCATGGCATTCATAAAGAAATCTTTTCTATTTTCAGCAGTGGGCCTTTTGGGGGTAGGGATTTTATGGATAATATTATTAAAATTTGCCACAAATTTCCTCATAGGCTCATGAATTTCTTTCTTTAAATGTGTTAACTGGGAAAGAAGATCATGTTCATCAGATATACTTTTAAAGCGTGCTTCAAAAGAAGTTTTCATAGTTTCCCAATCAGTAATGTGACCATTGGGCAGGTGATAAAACTAGTCAGCTATTGATTCAGCAAGCATTCAAAAAAACAATCTAATAGCAATGTCCTCATGCTGAATGACCAAAATTCCATAGGTTGTATTAAATGCATTAAGATGATCTTCAACATAAACTTTCCCATCACCATAAAATTTAGGCAATAGTTCTCTAGCTCCTTTAGGCAGATAATGATTTCCAGCTAGATTAAGAGATCCAATGGCATTACCCCAAGGTTGAGCCATGACTGAGGGTGGATAAATTGTCTGAAGGGGAGGTGCTTGAATTCCAAAAAGAGTCAATATTTTCACTGATGAGAGGATGAGGATGCACTAGGACTTGAATTTTTAGGAGAAGGATGTCTACTTTTAGCCTTCTTCTTTGGGGTATAACTGGTAGGAAAGTGGAGATTTTGAAGTTCCTGGAAAAAACTATCAAAGATACCCTCCCTTGCTTGGGAGCTGGTAAAAGGTCGGGAATACAGTCTTAAAAAGGAATTTAAGGTCTTTGCACAACTCTATCTATTACGGAGGTTTCTTGAACAATTGGAAGGCCTCTCAACCATTCACCAATTTATTCTTCTTCTAACACTAAGTGATCTTGTTGATAATGTTGATCACTTTTCCTCACAGCACAAGACAATGAATTTAGATCAACTATGATGTCCTCCTGGGTATCTAAAAAGTGTAAGTTAGGCTGAAGAACTAGAGGAACTTCTTCCTCACCATGAATAATGAGCGCAGGTAACACCATGGTTGCTCATTTAAAGGGAATGACTATTGATACTTAGCGTATCGACTCCCCAGTAGAGTCGCCAAAAATATGTTAGGATACAGATTTGTCTTTTCTTATAAATTATGAATTACTCACTCTAAACCCAGGTAAAGACATAATCTCAAACTAACAATTGAATCATAACACTTAGCTTTACATTCCTCTGAATTAAGGTACAACTCCCTACTTGTTCTTCAATGAATTCTAGAAATCACATATAGCTTTCGCAACCATTCACTTTTAATCAGAAAGTGAGTAAGGCTTTTGCAAAATTTCCATACATCAACATGCAATGAAAATGGAAAGAAAGATAGATATTCAAACACTAAATGAAGCTCACAGACTTCATAATCAGAAATAATCCGCTGAAAATATAGCTATGCTAAAATAAGCTACAGAAAACTCCAATTGAAATAAATTCCAGATACTCAACAAATATCCCAACAGAGATCAATATGCTATTATAAACCAACAAATTTATATATATCATAAATTTTTGTTCCATTCATATCAAAATATACTTTCAAGTTTCTTCCTCGAAAACAAACTAATTGAAAATCCTAAAAACTATCAAGTCTTACCTTACTTAACCAAAATTACCATCATCCTTATACAAATTATCCTGGCTATATAAATAGCCACCAGTCTTTAGAAATAAAAACTAACATCTCGAAATACTCTCTACAGGATTCAGTATAACTATTTACGGAACTGCCCAAATTCAAAGAAAGCATAACTAATAAAAAATACCACTACTCTGTGATCTACGAAGCAGGATCATAGAGTGGTGGATGAGCTAGATCCCTTCGATTGATACTATGAACTGTCCATAATGAAAGAGCTCCTCCATTCTTTATGATCCTCTGCAACGCTAATGATTGTGGCTTGATGTGGCAAGGCAATGTGAATTACCCTCTGCTTCATAAACTTCTTGTCTTTATGGACCTGGGCAATTTTCAGCATATGCACCTCAAGGTGATCTGTGCATACAACCAGCATAGATTCCATGTTAGCAAGGGCTATAAAATCATCTGGGGTGACATCTTTAGTATCTCTTATAGTAGTAACCTCATGCTCAAATTCTAGCATCAATTCCTCTGCTTGCTTAACATCCTAAGTATATTCTTTCAAGAGGGAAATGTTCAGACATTTGAGGTCCTTTTGCATGGTATCCATTAACCCCTTTGATTCACTAAATAGGTAGGTGGTCATATCATGATCATATTTGATAATAGAGTTTCTCCACTCGATGCTTTTGATAGAGACATACAGAGTATCTTCGTCCAATCCTGGCATGAATTTCTAAGTTAGGAATTTATTCACTCCATACTTCTCTATTTCATATAGTTGATTTATCATCTTTAGCCACTTCTTTTTCTCTTTTTCCCACTATGTCAGTTCCACCAGAATTTTAGTCAGAATTGAATTAAAAACCTCATGAGTCTTAACCAACTAATTAATATACTTACTCCCCTTCTATATCATGGTTTGGATCCACTTAGTATAGGCGTCTTCAATCATCTTATTCTTTTGAATCTGGTCCAGGGTCTTCCTCACATCCGGTGAACATGGGTTAAATGACTACGGAGCTACAGTTAAAGGGAGAGGACTAGGATCTTGAACTTCTTGAATGAATTCAGCCATCCTCTTGATTGTCTCTTTCATCTCATTTTTGTCCTTCTCATCCTTAAAAGACCTATGAATGATCTTTTTTGTAGACTTTTCCAGATGCTTTACATCAGCTACTCTAGTTGCATACCCAAGATCTATCTTTTCATTTGTAAAATCACCTGCAGTAGCTTCAGAAAGTTCTTTATCATTCCTGGGAACTGCACGCTCAGCAAATCAGTGCCCTATTTTTTCATCAGCGTCCACTCTGGATTCTAGTTTGATCCTTTTTGGTTTCTTTGAGGAACCCAAACATTTTCTCACCATATCTTCAATCGGCAATGTTATTGGCATGACATTCCTTTTCCTGCTGATAGATGTTTCTAACCATTTCAAGGTGGGAACCGACGTCTGTTGAGAGTCTGCCATTGCCCGGGTTGGACTGGTAGGTGATGACATTGGAGAATATTTTACTCCCTTTCTGATCATCCTTTTCTAGAACAACTTCTTCTAAAATAGAGTTCTGAGTTTACATCTCCCATCAAAGTGTCCATTCCTTCCAGATTGATTACTTCTTTTTACTCAATTGTCTCGACCTCTTTTTTGATAGCCCTGCTTCTGGAAGTTCTTGCAGATGAAACTGGATGAGGAGAATTTTGTTTCTTGACCTTAGATTCAACAACTTTTTTATTTTTAGATTTAGATTCACCTGCAACATAAACATCTTCAGGGTATGTGCAAGATCATGGGGGGCCAAACTATGCCCTTAAGTGGCAATGAAAAATCAGCAAAATCAGGGTTAGTCAACTTGACGTGAAAATTTGAACTAGCTATCAACCTAATATCAAAAATTTTTAAGAAGAGAATCTGTAGGAAATTGAATGTAGTTTCTAAAATACTAGGCCTTTTCTGAAAAAAAGTTAATATAATTGGTGAAAAGTATAGATTTCAATGCAGCAGTACAAAAATTTTAGGAAAAAAATAGGAAGTAGGTGTATGTCTGACCACCTTAGTCATAATCAAATGATAATATTTTTTTATAAGATTTTATATATAAGTAGTAGACTCCTTCTCGGATGTGACGCATATTTTTGTGTAATTTTATGCCAAAAAAAAAATTAATTATGAATTATCTGCTACAACATTTTTAGAATAAAAAAACTCCCGTGTCTGACCACCTTAACTCATTGAAAACTTTACCAAATTCAAAAAAATAAATTTTTTTCTTATAGTAGGCAAAGCATAGAATGTGACGCATTTTTCATTTTTCAAAAATGTTATACCGTCTGAAAGTTATAGCCATTTTTCAATCAGTATATAAATCAACACTTTAGAGGTAACTCAATTGAAAAATAACTAATAATTACTTACCGAATTCAAAATTTGACAGCAATTATATCGATAGAAAGCTGATAATGTCCTTAAGATACCCTTTTTGTTTCATCAAATTTGGGTAAAAAAAAAGTCGTTAGCTACATGGTCGAAGTTTGGAACTCAGAGAAACAGGGGAAAAACACGTTTTTGAGACATTTGAAGAGTTGACCATGGAGGTATGGTGCACAAAGCAATACTGAGCCTAATCAGGTACCCGATTTGAAATCGAGTACCCAAAAATGATGGAAAAATTTTAATTTTTAAAATTTCCCTCCCCTTTCTCCCTCTTAAATTTTTTTCCCTCCCCTTTCTCCCTCAAAAATTATATATTAGATTATGTATTATATATATTAAATATTATATAATATCTATATATATAAAATATTATATAATATCTATATATATTAAATATTATATAATATATATTTTACATTAAATATTATATAATATATATTAATATTAAATGTTACATTATATATATCTTATATTATTTTATATATTATATATTAATATGTTAGATTATGTATTATATATATTAAATATTATATAATATATATTTTACATCAAATATTATATAATATATATATATTAATATTAAATATTACATTATATATATCATATTTTATTTTATATATTATATATTAATATATTTTTTACAATATATCACATAA
>MU226963.1:1028965-1079893 GCA_018584345.1 Thuja plicata | reverse complement strand
CAAGTGTGTCCCAAGGGGTCCTATTAAAGTTCATTTGAAACAAAAAAAATATTAAAAAAAAAAAAAATATTAAAAAAAAAATAAATAAAAATTTATTAAAAAAATAAAAAAAAATCGGCTACCCAAAAATATCGGGTACCCAAAAAAATTAGGCACCCGATTTATTTCGGGTACCCAAAAATATCAGGTACCTGAAAAAATCAGGTACCCGATTAGGCTTGTTCTTTGGTGTCAGGTTTGCTTAGGTGTACTGACACCCAGGCCTACTAAAAAGTCAACAAGCGCTTTCATGCACTTTTGGACGAGTGAAAAGTGGATTTTTTTTCACATCGCCACTTTTTGGCCCCCCATGATCTTGCACATATCCTTCATTAGAAATTGGGATCGACTTTTCAATACTAGCATTAAGAATTGATCCTCTAGTGTTGTGCTTTCTGTAAAGAGGTAGATTTTTACTGGCAACCCATTTTTTGGGTTATTTTTATCACACTAAGAGTCTTAATGGGGATACTCTCTCTTTCTTATATGTTCTAGTCTATCCCAGGAAGTGGCAGCCCCTAAATTTCTCCACATAGTGTTTATCAAGTATCTCTTCATCTTTCTCCTCTTCTATTCCCGTGGCATCAATGCCTGTCTTCAACTCAACTATTTGATTCAATGTAAATCGGCACAATGACCTTCTTCTAACCTCAAAATCATCTGCACAATTATCCTAGAAGTCTTCCATTTGAGGAACATGGTGGAATTCAGAAGATAGGTTAAAATGTCGAGCAACATATGTCCTGATATCAAAATCTCTCCTAGCCTCAAAAGTTTACAGTTTTAATTTGTTCAATTCTTGCTCTAAATTAAGGGCATCAGAGGAATTCTTACAAGTATAAACACCAAGCTATATAGGAAAATTGGATTTAGCCCTTCCCTTTCTCTCTTTTAGGTCTTTGTGTACATGCATCAACTGGCGACCAACTTCTCTTATAACATGAAAGTCTAGGGCATACCTGGGCAGTTTGAATGGTTTCCCTTCAAACCCGCCAACCCTTAGGTAAGTAAATATTTTGAACTATATGAAAAATCTCCCAAAGGTGTTAACAAAATTCTTAGCCTCCTTCGACATTCTCTGCTTAATGTTCCCCTGTAGCTCAAAAATCAACCTTCCTACGAAAATACCATTAACTTTCATATAGCCGTCAACATGAAGATCCTTATGTAGATGGGGATAATAATCATATACCTTCATATTGGGAATAGGAAATTCATGATACAAACCATCCCATTTTCTAGTACAGGCCAGCACATAAAATAGATAGGAAGACATATAAAAACCACTAGCCTTTTCTGAATAATTTTCCAGTTGATGATGAAGTTCATCAGCAATACAATCTTCCCAATCAATATACTTTTCACCTCCCAAGGTTATCTGAATGAGGAAATACATCCAATTCTTCTAGTAATAGGCATGACTATTACCCTTTATCCTATTCAACAGAATGACCATCTCTGTTACTTTAGGTTTAAAATGATCTATTGTGAGGGGTTTGGGCAGCCGTGACCCTCCTCTTTTTGGTTCCAATAGCCATTGTTTAGCAATTTCATTTCTATAAATATATTTCTTTGTTTAGAAAATAGAGTAGGAGGAAGCAATTGTCCATCCTTCATAGGGATCCTTCTCAGGAATGCCCATTGCTGTAAGGATGACATCTCGGTTTATGAAAGAAAGAGGGCTTCCATTGATTTTCTTGATACATCTCTCCTCTCTATCATATCTGTTCACACACTCTAACACGAGTTCTAGGCAAGGGGCCACCAAGGGAAACACTGCTGCATCAGCTAAACCACTTAACATCACCTTCTCAATTATAGAACCAGGAACAGGGCTTGTAACCTTCCCGTGAATCTCCTTGAAGGCACTCATATTTATCATTAGGTCATCACACTCAGACAATGAACAAACCAAAGGAGAGGTTCATCTGAAATTTCAGAGTGGGGGCTTCATAATTCTTAAGAAGGATATCTATAAAAGACTAAGATTTCAGAAGAGAAAAACAGAGCCTTTCAATATCAAAATTTCAAATGTCTTCAATTTCAAACAGGAGCTCCGGGGGAGAAAATCACTAACCTAAAGATTGTGCACGCCCTAAGATTCTCAGGATCAGAGTATACCTTCCGCTTGCTTCGCCAACTTGATCACTTTAGAAAAACTTCACTACAGGAGTGACACCATGAACTCTCATTTATAAATGATTTTTAACAAAATACTCAAGATTTTCATTTAATGATGAAGCGGGATTCAATTAAATGTGACAAGAGGTTTGGCCTAATGCGATCATTAAATATTGAACTTTTTGAATGATCAAAATGACGTATAAGTGTCACATCCAATAATGATTATATCCGTGGCATGTGCGGGCATATTTATCCTCTACCAACTATCCTTTCAGTCACATCATCACTGTCTTTTCACTTTTTCAATACGCAAGTTTCGGTTGAACTATGAACATTGAAAAAGGCTATTTCAAAGAAGTGAGTTCAATTGGGCAATAAGACATGACTTCCCTTTGGTGTGTTTTTAAAAAGAACATGTGAGAAGCAAAAAAGACTAAACCCGACAATAATTAATGCAAGACAAGGCCCGCAATTGAATCTTGAACTAGACAAGTTCAAGATTCATAGTTCAATGGAAGAAGGGAAATTGCAAACTGTGCCGCTCATTTTCACAAAAAAGTGAAGAAAGGCAATACACACCGCAGGGCAACTTTGAACCTTGAACCTTGAACTAGACAAGTTCAAGATTCAAGTTCAACCGAGAGGGGAGAAATGCAAACTTAGACCAAAAGGTATTTATTGAAATGAGACCATAAACTTCTAATTTTTAGGAGATAATCAAACAAAGGGTATGAGTCAAAAATTAGGGGTAACAAAAATCAGATAAGTATTCTCTCTGATTTTACTTCTTTTCTATACTTCAACATATTTACCACCAATTATCAGATCAGGGGAATGATTTAACCTCACATACCTTAGAATAAAGGGTTCAGGTCTAGATGCCTATTCTTCTTTCCCCCACCAAGCCTATCCCGAATCAAAATCCAATGCAAAGGGTGGTCTTGTAAATTCTAAATTTAAAAAATGGGCACACGTTTAAAAACGTGTACCCATTTCTTAAACATAATAAATCGGCATAGAAAAATGGGTTTCTTAAAAAAAATTAAAAATTAAAAAAATGGGCACCTGGGTTTTGAATTTTGGATCGGGAGTCCGAGGCTAAGATGGGTGTTCATTTTTTTCAAAATGGGTGCCTGTTCCTTGTGGCATTTTTCAAGTCCACAAGACTTCTGCCGAATTGGCACCTAACTTCTTGTACTTACCCGTATACTACAGTACTTATGACTTCTCGCCAATACATTCTTGGTGCATCACTTTGAATCGACATATTCCTAGAAGCATCTACTATCATTCTGTTCCTCCTTTCATCAAATCCATTTTTCTAAGGTGTTCTAGGTGCTAACATCTACCTCTTTATTCCATATTCTTCATAATATTTGACAAAATTTGCTGAAGTGAATTCTTCTCCTCTATCAAAACTTAGGCACTTGAATCTTTTATCTATTTCATTCTCAACAAGTGCTTTGAAAGCTTTGAACTTATAGAAAGAATTAGGCTTGTGCTTTAAGAAAGTCACCCTCATAATCCCTGAGTAATCATCACTAAAAAATATGACATATTTATCACTATTATATATTTTAGTCCTCATAGGAGCACACAAATCAGTGTGCACTAAATCTAGTATATTCTCTGATGAAAAATACTTTCTACTAAAATTAGAACTAGTTAAATTAGCCAATTGATATTTCTTACACAGTATTTTGTTTGGTTTTACTAATTGTGGCAATCCTCTAACATCATTCAACTTAATAACTTTGACCAAACTATCAAAGTTCACATGACAGAACCTTCTATTCCACAACCAACTATCCTCAACTCTAGCCACCAAACAACTGTTTACAATAGTATTTAGAAGGAATAAGTTACCTCTAGTTTTCCTACTAGTTACAATCAGATCACCCAATCCTCCAAGTATCATGCACACTCCAACTTTGAACTCAAGTCTATAACCTTTTTCATTCAATTGACCCACACTAAAAAAATTATGTATTAGAACTTCTACAAAGGAGAAGTCATCAAAATTACTCTTACCATTCAAATAAATTATACCTTTCCCTTTAACCAAATAGGGTGTATTGTTACCAAACCTGACAATACCGTTATAAAATTCATCAAGCTTCATGAAATTAATTTTGTCACTGGTCATGTGATGGGATAAGCCACTGAAAATGACTCACTCATTGGCTTTATCCATGTGAGAGACTAAGGCCATTTTACCTTTTGCAACATCCTCTTTTACTGTAACAAATACTATCTCATCTTCTTCATTGTCTTCTGACTCCTCATAAATCACACCTTCATCTACAACAACATAGCATTGCCTATTTTCTTTTCCTTTGAATTTTATGATCTTATCTTTTTGTTTACCATTAGGACACCTATCTAAGAAATATGTCCAATATTATTACATGAAAAACACTTTAAGGGTATATTTATTTTGTACTTATCACTTCCTCTAGGTAATCTCCTTGAAAGTAAGGCTTCAAGGTCTTCTTGATTTCTTTCTTGTTCACAGATATGTTCAAGATCCTTGGAAAAGCTTGTCAAGTTGTTTGAATCATGAATTATCTATTTTCCCCTCTTCTCCGATGCTAGTGATAAAGAGACCTTAAAAGACACTTCAAATTTGGGCATACTTTTATCATAGTTACTTAATTCAAAAGTAGTGAGCTTACCAATCAATCCATAAATAAAAACATCATCAAATGTCCTCAATTATCATATAGAAGAAACTCCAATGACATAATAAAGTAGCAAGGTTCTCAACATTTTACTTACCAAATCACTTTCTTCAATGTTAGCACTAGCAAATTTGATAGTGCCAACTAATTCCTTTATCATTTGTCCATATTGATCAATGTTCTCACCTTCCACCATTTTCATGTCATCATATTTTCCCTAACCCTAGATTTTTGTACATGTTTGATCCACTATAGATTAGCTTCAACTTTTCCCAACATCAAAGGCAGTCTCAAGTCCATGAATGTCAATATACTCAGTATTAGACAAGGTACTCACAATATCTTCCAGTGCTTGTATGTTCTATTGCTCCTTCAATTGATTTGCATCAAGAAACCCAGTAGGAACTGTATATCTTGTTAACACATGATTCCAGAATAGTGGCCCCATTTCTTTTAGATAGATCTTCATCCTGTTGCTCCATATTTTATAGTTGTCCCTTGTAAACTTAGGACCTCCCTTCTTCATCATCAGATCTTTTCCTCAAGCTGTTAGGCTTACCAAAAAAGAGGACCTAGGTTCTAATACCAATTTTTAATACTATAAGGTCCAATATTTCTGATCCAGGGGAAAGGGGTGAATCGGTAATCTATCACATCTAAAACTTTTCACAATTCATTCAACTTTAACCTTATGCATGCAATAAATAAATTAACCAAACAATCATCCACACATTCAAGAAAGTAACACTAGTATTTTTTATCATGGAAACCCTGACTAAGGGTGAAAACCACAACGGGGATTAACACCCAAAAATATTTGCACTCTCATGAATGAACCCTATTAAAGGCCTACCTCTGTTAGGAGCTTACAATGATGCCAGGTGTTAGGATAAAACCCTGTTAGGAGTTACCCGGTTAAGGGATTTTCCTCTAGCCCTGTTACGAGCTTTACCATGTTAAGAGTAACCTTGTTAAAGTATTTCAAACCCTAGATAAAGATCCACGTAGTTAAAGGATTTACAATTCATATCCAATTAAGAACAACACTTCTACTCCTTGCAGACTTTCCTCACTCTTCACTCGACCACACCTTTTCATCCATGATCTACACTTGCATAATTCATCACTTTACATATAAATACATTACAAGTTCATTATACAGCCATGACCTTAATCATGACCTAATACATTGAATTGTATCATTACAATAAATCTCCCTCAATCCTTGAACCCTAAACATGTTACCAATTATTGATTATAATTTCAATTCTATGTCGACCTTTAGATCCATCATACATACAATTTAAATCAAGAACAATCAAACCTTTTTGACTTCCTCAACATACTTCCAAACCTTGATTAAATTTGATCACCTTGATCAATGAAATAGAAATTATTCATTATAAATATTCTATGTCACGTTAAATTGATACCTGGATCATAGAAACATCCAATGCAACGGATCACAATATGACCACTCACCGATCTAACATCAACTGCTCAAACTTGTTCAAACATTTTCTAATTTTAACAAAAAATAATCTTCTATCAATAGAAACTATACATTGTAGTACTCTAATCCTTTTACAATCATAGGATCAACACCATATCCTAGTTTAGATAAACATATCATGACCAAAACACTTGGATCTATACCGATTTCATAGAACAATAAAATCATTCAGTGTTTGTTACTATCTGTTCTTCAGTCTGCCTAGTTGCCCTTCAATCAATCATAATTTTCTCTATTTTTTTCCATTTTACGCGATCATACAAAATGTATCTAGAGACATCCCTGAGTCTCCAACAATGATCACACACTCCAATTATTACCGCAACACATAATTCATCTGTATTCATACTTGGAAGCACATCGGGAACACTGTCAACAAACACAACACCAAGTTGACATTAATGACAACATAATAACCAATTTTCCTATTATCAAACCTGTACCATTCATCACTCAATAAAGCTCTGCATTAGTCGTGCCAACAAAATTATCTCATAAAAATTATTAGAATCTCATAATAATCAATACCAAGAATTAGTAATCATACTTGAAATTTTATTCATCAATCATTCAACAATCAATAGTCTTTCGTATATTCTTCATCATAAAATGTAAAAGCCTTAACAACTGGTCTTCAAGTCTTGTCCATCAATCAATATCACAACCTCAACAAATTTCCAACTTCAACAAGTTGACATTAATGCCACACCAGAGGTTGACACCAATGAAAAATAAGAGCATAATTCCAACATGTTATATGCTTTTTTTATGATTATTATAAACTGTTACAAAACTTTAAAAGTGCTGAAAATTCAAAGAAGTACAAAACCACATATGTTTTTTTATGATTATTATAAACTGTTACAAAAATTTAAAAGTGCAGAAAATTCAAAGAAGTACAAAACCACATACCACTCATTATTTACGTGGAAAAACTTGGTAAAATTATACCAAGAAAAATTCATGGGAAAATATCTTCCAATATTATTCTCAGGAATTTTCAGAGTCACAACAATCGTCAACATGTACTGAAAATCATGACTTTGAGTTGCATATAAAAACCAAGTTGTAGAGTCCTAATTATGTACAACTTAATTAATTTAATATGTATGACTCGCACAACTACATGTTCAACACATGTCAAAATTACTATTTTCAGTAATTCACCAAACTAATTACAATCTATATTAATTTTCCTAATAAAAGCATTCTATTATACTAAGTCTCCAAATTTTTTTGCCTTCGGCGTGGTCACTTCCATCCTCAGCCAAAGCTAGTGGACTCTCCATGATGAATTAACCAAAGCTAGTGGACTCTCCTTGATGAATCAACCAAATCTACTGGACCCTCCATGCTGACTTAACCCAAGCTAGTGGAGTTTCTTAGATGAATCAACCAAATCTATTGGAATCGCCATGATGACTTAACCAAATCTAGTGGAGTCTCCATGATGACTTAATGAAAGCTTCTGGACTCTCCATGATGACTTCACATTCCAACCTAAACTACTATTAAAGCGACAAAGAAAAACTCTAACTAGAACTAAAGAATATAACAAAAAATTAATAAAATTAAATGTATCCATTTGACTCATGAAATATTGTTTGAGCCTGGACATACTCGTGCATGAAACACCCCAAGTAAGAAATTTGTAGGTTTAAAACTTACAAACGAGGGATAAATGGTTTAAACATACTTTTATTTGGTCCCAACAATAGTTTGTCAATATAAATGCACAATTAAATAAATTCTGAGTTTATTTAATATTAATCAGTCTTCTAGTTCCACCTTGATGACTAATACTGACGTTTATCTTAAATAATCAATCTATTTTATCATCTAACAATCAGGTTTCCTCACTAATCAATCAGTTCTATTTACGAATTAATCATTCTCTCCTCTGTCCAATCTACTCAGTATTTTGTCCAATCTATTCAGTCTTCTAATCAATCAACTCTATTATAGAGCTAATTAACTCCTAATTAGTCTGAGTAATCTATTCAATCAAGTATATTCTAAATCGGTCTTAACTATTCATTATCAATCAATCAGAACTGTCTATTGAAATCCAAAGAAAGTTCTATATAATGAAGGCAATTCTTCATTACTTACAACCACAATTCTTGAACCATTGCATTATCAATACTTAAGGATTCAAATTTGAGAGCCCACACTACAAAGAAGAGAGAAAGCAAGGAAGAAATATTGGTGACATCTTTTGTAATTTTTATTGATTATTTATTAAGCATATCACATTTTTTATTTCTTGAATGACAAGGATTTTATGTATAGAGTAGGATCTTTTGCGGTTAGATACTTTAATCTCTTTTGTAGGTATTATCAAGTTTATTCTATTTTATTTTCCCTAATTACAATATATTTCACCTTAATTCCAAAAATATCATTGACAATACTTATAATCACATTTTAATTTAGATTATTAAATTACAACATAGAGTCACCAAGATCATTTGGCATTTATATTTTATAGAAAGTTATAAATTACCATAGGCACCCATACACTTATGACTGGTCTTACACATAAGAATTAGGGCTTTCAATGTGTTATTTATCATAATATCTAGTATATAATTTTGAATAAAATAAAAGGAAAATCATACTCACACTAAGTACGATGGATAAGATAGAATAGAAATTGGAGCCAATGAGATGTATCCTCACAAACAACATTAGGGAATAATTTTCAAACTTATGAATTTGGGTGGAAATCTTTACATTGCCTCTAACCACACAATGCACAACACGTGTACCTATGCATATACAATCTCTGTGAATGAGGCGACCATCATAATCATGAAAATAATCAAACAAACATATTTGTGCATAATTAGATAAAATCAACAACACAATAAGAATAACACAATAATACTATTAGTGTCTCTTAAGGCGTAGATCTAATCCTGATGCTAATACTAAAAGAATTGTGGTACACTCGAGAATCACGTATAAAGGTACAACTATGTTGACCATGTATCAAAATATACAAGTTAGAATGGAAAGATGAGAGGAATTACAATATACTTGACTAGAAAAATGCTATAAAAATGATTGGTCATTATTTGAGGAGTTTGAAGACTTGTATGAAAAAAGACTTCTAAATGGGGAAATTGACTATTTAATATATTAGGTCAATTTTGCACCATGGATTTTCTATATGTTAACAATGCATTAGAATATTTATTTGCTAGGTCATTTTAACAACTTGTGAACAACTATTGAATACAACAAGCATCCATGAAATATGCTTATTTGTTGCTAAGTGTACAAAGATTGATACAATAGTTAAATATTGATGTAATATGTAGTAGATCTTTTCATAAATTGATGTTCTAGATCCTAAATATACACTAAATACCTCCTAGACATATAGTGGATTAGGATGTGTCCTTTTGTACAACACAAATACATTTTTTTAATATTATATTCTTAACTTGGCATGCAATGACTACCTACAAGGGGACAACAGGAATCCAATGTGAAGTTTTGAAATAAAATGTACAAGGGTCAATGTAACATGAGACGAGTTCAAATTGACATTATAAAATTAAATTATACTAGAAAAATAATAAAATATAGATTAAATCTTCAAGCTTAAAATATAAAAAGTCAAAATCAATAAAAGATGTATAGTTTGCTAACTTTTATGTACAAAATATACTATTCATGTACTATATGTTAAACAAAAATAAACCTAGTACAATAGCTAGTACTAAATTAAGAAATGCCTTTTTCTTTTCCTTTTTTTTGATGAAAGATTTGATGGCACAATCTGTCTCCTTCCTTTTAATTCTAGAACCTTACATTCAACAAGACTTGATTTCTATTAAACTTATTTATAACCACTTAACTTACCCATTCCTACTCATTCAAATTCATTAACATCATTCCCTAAATTCAACTGAAAAGAACATTGAAAGGAAAAAAGAGCACTAACCAGCAATTTTACTGAACAAAGTTGGGATGTTGATGAGAACGACAGGATTTTAGAATTGTCGCTATGTGTAAAATAAAAGATGCCCGTTAAATCTGACACCCAAACACTGCTGTGAAGTGAGGAATGACAACACAGTATATAATAGTTATGTCTGAATGACAACACAGTGTATAAATGAGAAAGTTGATGTCAATGAATGGTAGAGAAGCTGAAATGCACCGGCATTTCCTCCAATGGCTCGCCCTGCGGGAGACACTGTTTGTTTGTCAGAAGTAACTTTCCGCAGATCAAAGCAATTGACCACGGCAGACCCAACAACCGTTGCATTTGCTTCTTCTAATCCATCCCAATTTAAACCCTAATAATGCCATTCCTTAGCCTAACAATGATCATAATCCCGCAGGAAAGTACGTGTAAGCCAAAGACAAAGATATGTCAACAGAGCTTTAATTACTTTGCAGAGCTTTGTTTGGCAACATTGGGTTTCCTCAAAGTGAGTGTAGGAAATAACACACAAGGAGGCGTCATGTTACGTCTCTTTAATAATCATATGCAGTGAGGATTTTCTCTTCTATTATTCATGCTTTAAATTGGTACGAAGTGATCCATAATGGAACCAAATACCTAGGTATTGGAGTATGATAATGTTTCTCGTATATTCATACTTTGCTTTGTCATGAAGTGTTCTATAATTGGAGTATGATAATTTGTCTTGTATTATTCATACTTTGTGTCCTCTAATAGAAGTTCTACAACTTCAATATCTTCAATATATATGTGTGTGGGAGTTTGGGAATCTTTCTCGAGTTTCAATATATCTAAGTATCAGAATATGAGAATCCCTCTTGTATTATTCAGATTTTTCATTGCTTTGAAGTGATTCACAATAGAAATTCTAAGGTTTCAAAATATTCAAAGATCAGAATATAAGAATTTCTCTTGTATTATTCATATGTTACATTACCATATATAATCCATAATAGAAAGTTTAAGCTTTCAAAATAGTCAAATGTCAGAATAGAAAACTTCCCAAATATAAAAATATAAAAACTTCCCAAGCGTCCACTTAAGTAGTTGGGAAACAAAACGACATAGCAAGGACAGACCATTTCTGGATCCAACCCGTGACTCTGATTTCTATGTTCAATGTTGTGAAAAAGATGCTCTTCCAATTTTTTCGCTGACATGGACTTTTGAGGATGATCTAGTGCTCCTTGCCTTTATAAGAGACCCCATGGAGTGACCCATTTCCATACAAGCCTTTCTTCCTCTTCGTAAGGAGAATGAAGAATAATCTCTTCTTCTTCATCTTACGTGAGCTTCTATGATTTCCAAAGCTAAGAGTTCTTACACCTCATGTCTTCTTCTCCAAGGTCTTCTTTCCTCTCTTTTCTTCATATTTGCTTTTGGGAAACGGTTTCCTCTTGTGTTTATTGCAATATCAGTTCATTTTTTAAATGCACCACTCTTTTTGTATTTGTGATTTGCAGATTTGGGAATTGTGGGCGCAGAGAACCAGAACTGTAACTCTTTTTAAGTATGAAAACATATGATAATATGTGCTGCAGAGTTTCAGTGAAGGTGGTAACAGATCTTTGTAGTTTTATTAACATAAGTGGGTTGTTACTCACAAACTGGCGCTATCCCCTCTGAGCTTTGTTATAAGTGTGGTGTGAAATTTTTTCATCCACATTTTCCTCTTCCATTGCCCCCATTATTACAATTTCCTCCTCTATCTATATTTCTCTTTTTCCTCCTGCCATACTTTCCATGTATGTTTATAATCCACAGTACCCGTCTCTTTTCCTAGAGATTCATGATATCCATCAATCACATCCTCTTGACTTCCAAGAGATTCATGGTATCTATGAAACAAACCCTCTAGACTTCAGATTCCTTAACAGGTATCCCTCCTGAGCTTCTACTCGGTCATTCCATATTGGCATAAATTAAAGAATGCCTGCCACATTTAGATGAGGCCATATTGTATTACTCTATTGTAATAAGCAGTTTTTTTATCAAGAAAATCTATATTAAAAGATATGTCTACCGTAATTTCTTTTGTTTTATGTTTTGGATGATAGATCATAGTTTGATCTTTAACGTTAAAAGATAGTCTATAAACAATGTCTGATAAATGCCAAGATATTTAAATGGCTAAGCAGTTATTATTAAGAAATTCACTATTAAAAGATATATCTAGGATCACTTCTCTTGTTTTTATGCTTTCTGAGTTTATGGTCTTGAATGATGAAAAATATGTCTATACCGGCATTTTGCTGAAAATTTATTATGTACTGTAATGGGACATAGGTTTAGTTCATCTAGTTTTGTAACTTTTCATCAGAGGAGTTGATAAACAATTGTATTTACCTTTGTTCTTCTATAGTATGCTATCCAGGTATCTAACGGCATCTGCATTTGATGGAGTTCATTTATCCTTCTCTCAGTTAATGTTAATGGTAGTATCTGTAATACAATTTCATTTGTTCTGCCTTCTATAATTTCGCAGTGATTTCTTAGGTTTAGATACTTATACGTGAGACTGAACTAAGGTGACCAATAAGTAATTTTGGCTCTTTGAAATCTAGAATGAAAAAACGAAACCCTAGTTTCTATATTCCCTCGAACATTGTTTATTCAAACATCAGATTTCGTATAATTTATTATTTTTCTTTTCTTTATTACAATCTGGAGGAAAATAAATTCATTTGCTCCAAGGATAATATTTAAACGAGGATAGTTGATTTAACTTAATTTTTTATTAAAAAATTCTACAATTCGATATAGAGTTACAATGAAAAATTAACTTTCTTATCACTTATCAAATTTTTATTTTTAAAGATCTTCTTCAGAATTGGTTTAGTGGCTCAGCTTTCTATTAGACGTTTTCTATTTTATTATTTTTTCTTAGGACTAGGTTCTTATGATTGGACTTATGGATGCGCCTCTCTACTACCTTTCCTATTTTTTGTTAATGCAAATTTAAATTGGTTATATTCATAAAAAAATACCATGTTTAAATTTTAACAAATATTTGATAATCTTATAATGATGAAAACTCCATTTCTATGCCTTTAATTGTTTTTAATTTAAAAGAGAATGTTAAAAGAATTAATTACTCATCATAACAAATTAATTTCAATCCATACATCTCTTATTTGTTCCAAGTAACACTCTAGAGTAGTTCATGCAACTTATCCACTTTTGAAAAATAAACTCATCACTCAACCTTTGCAAAGGAATGACATGTCTCATTTACAATAATCTATCTCCAACTACAAAGGTATAAATATTACCTTTCTAAGCGTGAAATAGGCCAATGACAAAATTAATGGACATTTCTTCCTTCCTCACTATTGCTCCTCCAACAAGAACAACTTAGACACCATAATCATTTGATTTTTTTTTCCCTTTTGGGCATCCTTGTATTTATTTATTTTCTTTGTCTCAACTATGAACAACGTTTTCTCTCTTAGTAACATTGTGTAATGTAAGAGTATTGTACATAAGTCAAAGACATATAGACTTGGATGTAAAATGTAATAACCAATGAAGAAAAAGATCCATTAGGTTGTGATTGGTGCATGATGGATATAAATCCAAAAAATTGTGGGGCGAGGATAGAAAAAAGGTACAAGTAATATTTGATGACTATCAAAAAAGAAAATGCAAGATACGATCCTAGAAGTTCATACAGTTGAAATGAAGTGAACAAAATGAGGAGCAGGATTTCACGACATGTAAAAGAATCAAAATATATAGATTAAATTATATATGAACTATTATATATTTGTGGTAAATGTTATACTTTGAAGAAGTTATGACATAAGAGAATTTGATGGAAGAATACTTGGAAATGGTGGATGATGCAAGTGAGACTACAATCCTCAAGGAGTAGAGAAGAATGGGAAAGCCAATTCTTGGTGAATGAGCTTAATTATCCCTAGCTCTTTCATTCATAATTAGAATAGCTATAAAGGAATATACAAGGATAATATTTGAAACATATCAAAGTGCTAAGGAGACACTATTGTAGGGACCAAATGAAAAAGTGTTTATACCATTTATCCCTTGTTTGCAAGTTTTTAACTTACAACTTTCTTACTTGGGGTGTTTCATGCATGCGCATCTCAAGGCTTAAAAAATATTGCATGATTCAAATAGATAAGCTCAATTTTATTTATTTTTGTTATATTCTTTAGTTCTAGTTCTAGTTTTGATTTATAGTTCTAATTGTAGTTTATAATAATCATGTAAAAAGGCATATGTAGCAGAACATGTTGGCATTATGCTCTTATTTTTCATTTATGTCTATAGATAAGATACTAGATGTTGATAGGTTGGGGGGGGGATTGAATTAATATAAAACAAAACCATTACCTCTAAAATTTACCATCAATGGTATCTACCACACTGCTTATTAAGTAAACAATGAATTGAAACAATAACACATGAACACGCAGATTTTTATACGTGGAAAACCCAAACTAGGAAAAACCATGGTGAGAACTTTCTCACAATTATTAATAACTAATATAGGGTCAAATTATAAATATAGTAGGAGCTCACTAGTCCAGACATGCAATAAGAGGCTCGCTACCAATACACACCAAACATAGATATAAAGTCATTGCTCTAAACTTGCAAAAAGAGGCTCACTTCCAAAGTATCAAGATACAAAATAGAACATGTACACCCAAGAAACACTATCCTAGGGACAAGTTACATACAATTATTCTCAATAGATAAGGAATTCTCCTGATAATGCAGTTGATTTGCACAACTATGTCAACCTCAGCAACACATTGTCTCTTCCTTTACTTCTCTACCACAATCTCAAATAACTACTACATAAACTGAATTTTTATTTTCAAAAATTCTCATAATATGTACTCACTTGCTTTCTCACTACTCTCTTATTTTTTTTTCAAAGGACATACTGTACTTATATAAAAGATAGGTCATTGGAATGACAAAAATTCAATCATGTCAAAAGAAAAATATATTTTTTACAACTTGGCCATATCAATAGAAAACTACAATAAGGTCCAATGCCAAGAGCATCTAGACCAAAATATAGGTCACACATAATATGAACCCATTCGGATAAGAGATCAACATTAAATTCAATACCTTGACCAAAAACATGAAGCATGATCCACTCTAGAGAGAGAGAGAGAGAGAGAGAGAGAGAGGTGGTAGTGGTCCTTTCTCTTCCCTAATCCACCAACACTACTTATTCTCTCCTTGGGTCCTTGATTCCTTTTGAAACAATGTCTTCTACTTATCCAAGGTGGTAGATTCCCTTACTGACCTTTCCAACATGAGTATTAATCAAACCAAAATCTTGTAACTTTGTGCTGTAGGGATACTAGCCCTATTCTAAGCCAAAACCTAGAAGTCTTCACCAGTGACTTCCCCAACCCCAATTTTCTATTGGGAAAACTTCGTTATGTTATAAGGACTGAGAATCAACCCTTGGTTCAATCCTCCAACTTTCGTATAGTACATATAGGTTTGTCCTAGAATTCCTTGTAGGTATGTCTAGGTGGTTTTTGCAAATTAAATTTTCCTCCTGATCACCTTTTATAAAAATAAGGGTAGATCTAGATACCCTTTTGGAATTTATACTGATCCTCAAAGCCTTACATTTCAAATCCACTCTAGAAACACCTAACCCTCACAAATTTTGCAAACCTAATTTGCCAAATTAGGCTTGGATATCAAAGCAAGTGCTAAGAAATGGGTGCATGGAATTGGCATAAGGCTTCAAACCTCCTCAAGTCACTCCCAACAACCTAAATCGACCTTCAATTTACTCAACTAATCTAATTCTTCAACATAACAACTCATTTACATTCGTTCATGGCTGAATACATTGAGATATTCAGCCTAGGGCTTGGTGCATGAATGCCTTGCCATTTGATCCATCTCCTGAGATTCTAGAATCCTTAAATATGTCATCCCAACTTTCATTTTCCAAAATATTAGTGAATTCCACAAGACAAAATGCAAATTAGGACTCCATTTGTGAAATGAGCTTCTAACAAGCCTCTTCTTGTACTACTTTAAGAAAACTTATTTAAAAACACCTCAATCAAAACTAAGCAATCTCAAATCAATTGCAAAGTTACAACAACAAAAAGGACCTTCAAAACATCAACTTGGTTTTCAAAGATCACACTAGAAGTGGTCATACAGATCATAAATGCTCAGAAAACCTCTTCATCTTCCATTCCAAATGCATCAAAAATTCAATACATAACTTCTAACCATCTTGGTTTGAATTAATGACTTATAAAAAATTCATAAGTGAAGTGAAATCAATCCAAAATTCCCTATGATTGTTGGGATTCCATCTTGCAACCGTCGAGCAACTTTTGGAAGTCGCATGAGCAACATTTTTACATCTTTTGCAACATTTGGAAAGTTCTTGTCTTTTTGCACTCGAAGACTTTTGGATTGGATCCTAACCCATGAACTTAACATAATATGACCAAAATAACATGAATCCAATGAATTCAACACCTAGGACTCATAAAATCATAAAAACACATTTATAGCAACTTATGTCTATACAGATGATGCTAATGGACTAAGGCATCTCTAGGCTTATAATATTTCCTAAGAGATCCTTGACCAAACAAATGGATCCACAAACCAAAATAGGATGATCCTTTGAGACCTATCCAGTTATTACAAACCCTAAAGATTACATAATGACAGTCAATCACTGTCACTCATGGGTGGACTACACCATACTCCACAAGGAAAACATAACTCAAGTCCCTTGAGTTTGGAGATTTTCTAAATTGAAACCAATCTTCTTGATGTCTTCAGGTGTCAACCAAGTAGCATCCTCCACTGAATGGTGTTTCCATTTTACTAGACATTCACAGAAAGTAGACCTCTTGGTTTATTTGGCTATCCTCTTGTCCAATATACATTCAATCTCTTGTGATGGTGGTTTAGGTAGATCTTGTAGCTCCTTGTCCTGTGGAAGATCTTAAGCACCTGCAATGGAGACATTAGTAACATGACCTTTGTATAGATATAGGTTAGCTACATTGAAAATGGAAGATAAACCATTAGTTTAAGGTAATTCAACTCTATATGCATTATTACCACATTTCTTCAAGATGCTGAAGGGGCCAATCTTTTTTATCATTAGCTTGGTGTACTTTTCCTTGGGTAATCTTTCCTTCTTCAAGTGAACCATAACCATGTCTCTAACCTTGAATTTGACATCTCTCCTCTTGATATTTGTTGCTTTTTTATACTTCTCAGAGGTTTGTTGCAATCTATCTTTCACTTGTTGATGAATGCTCTTCATAACCTTTGCAAAATCATTAGCTTTGGCACTCCTCTGGCCAAAATTATGAATGTTTCTTAGCTCCAAGACACCCCTAGGGTGGGATCCATTGAAAATTTTGAAAGGACTAATTCCTAAACTTCTATTGATAGAATCATTATAGGAGAACTCTTCTTGTGGAAGGATTGAATCCCATACCACCATACTCCTTTGTCGGACATCTTAGCAATTTTACCAAAGACATATTGATGATTTCATATGTCCATGTTATTGAGGGTGACAAGTAGATGACATAGCTAGGTTTGTTCCAAGTCTTTTCCATAGGGTACACCAAAATTGTCCCAAAAACTTTGGGTCTCTATCTGAAACAATTGTGAGTGGTAAACCATGGAGTCTTACAATTTCCTTGAAGAATAGCCTTGCAATACTTGATGCATCATGTGTAGTCTTATAAGGTAGGAAATGTGACACCTTGGAGAACCTATCTACAATCGCATAAACACTGTCATAGCCTACCTTTGTCCTTGGAAGACCCAATACAAAATCCATGCTGATGGAGTCCCAAGGTTTTCTAGGAATGGGAAATGGTGTGTAAAAGCCTACATTTGAACTGGTGCCTTTGGATTTTTGACAAACTAGACAACATACCAAAATACTTCTTATCTTAGTCTACATCTTGGGCCATAAATAGAATATTTTTACTATCTCAAGTGTCTTGTCAAGACCAAAGTGGCCTGATAGACATCCACAATGTTTCTCTTTTACGATGTTCCCCCTCATGGAGCATTCAGGGATACACAGTTGACTCCCTTTAAACAATAGTCCTTCTTGAATCATGTATTCTGCAAACTAAGTGTGATACTTTATCTCGTAGTTCCAAACAAAATTTTGTAAATTTCCTTGAATTCTTCATCATTGGGATACATATCCTTGAGGATAAATATACCTACACATTCCAAAGTGACTTATTTTATAGCCAAATTCCTTCTTCTCAATGCATCAGCTACCTTGTTAGCTACCCCTTTCTTATGCTTTATGGTGAAAGTGAATGCTTGCAAGTACTCCATCCACTTGATGTGCCTATGGTTCATTTTCTCCTTCATGTTAAGAAAACTTAATGCATGATTGTCATTATATACAATAAATTATTTTGGCAACAAGGAATTCCTCCACTTTCTCAGTGATTGGACCATAGGATACATCTCCAAATCATATGTAGAGATACTTCTGCATAGCTTCATTAAGATTTTCACTAAAGAATTCCACAAGTTTCCCTTCTTGACTAAGAACACCACCAATATCTCTCTTACTAGCATCACATTCAATGGTGAACACCTTGTGAAAATCAGGGAGTGTTAAGATAGGTTGTTGAGAGACTCTTGTCTTCAAATATTCAAAGGATTTTTCTGTAGCATCAGTCCATACAAACTTACATTTCCTTCCCCCTTTGATAGTATCTATCATTGGTGCACTCAACCCACTGAAATTCTTGACAAACTATCTATAGAAACTAGCAAGCTCATGGAAACTCTTTACCTCACTGAAAGATTTTGGAGTGGGCTAGTTCAGTATGGCTTCAACCTTAGAAGGGTTCATTTTCAAGTTACCATTGGAGATGAGAAAACCAAGAGATATCAATTCTTCTTGCATAAACACACATTTTTCCAAATTTATCCTCAACTTTTCTTCATGTAGTCTTTTCATTACCATATCTAGATGTATCAAATGCTCATCTTAATCTTTTCTAAAGATCAATATTTCATCTAAATATACAACAACAAAGTGATTTATGAAGGGCTTAAGGACCTCATTCATAAACCTCATAAAGGTACTAGGAGAATTTGAGAGACCAAAAGGCATCACTACCCATTCAAAAAATCCCTCATTGGTCATGAAAGTTGTCTTCCACTCATCCCCTTCTCTGATCCTAATTTGATACCCACTCTTTAAGTCAATTTTTGAGTAATATTTTGCTCCTCTTAGACAGTCCTGAGATCTTCTATCATTGGCATAGGAAACCTATATCTGATGGTTATCCTATTAATGGCTCTAGAGTCAGTACCTAGCCTCCATGTACCCTCCTTCTTAGGTTCTAGGACTGCAAGGACTGCACAAAGGCTTATGCTCTTCCTAATGAAGCCTTTCTCCATCAATTCTTGAATCTATCTTGCAACTTTTGCATTTTGGTCAAAGGTCAGTTTGTAAGTAGCCTTATTTGGTAAGGTAGAACTAGGTATGAGGTCTTTACAGTGGCTAATATCCCTCTGTGGTGGTAAAACATCAGCACTCTTGTCTGCAACTATACCTTTATATTTGTTCAACAAATCTTGCACTTCTGTGGGGCCAACATTTCTATGAGGTTCTTGACCTTTTTGTATCTTCTTAGACATTTTTTTGGCTTTACTATGATGGAAAAACAAGGTTTGTATCTTTCCTTAAGGACTTTCAAAAATTCCTTCTCTCCAACTAGGATAACACTGTTTGTCAAAGCTCTGTCTTTCTTAGAATCAGGGAGAGGTATCATAGTGTAACTAATCCCATTCTTAGTCAAAGTATACACATTTTTCTTACCCCCATGTTGAGAATCAACATCATATTTCCAAGGTCTTCCTAGGAGAAGGTGACATGGATCCATATTCACAACTTCACACAAGACTTTATCTTTGTATTCTCCTACTTTAAATTCTACCCAACATTGCTCATCTACCAAAGTTTGTTGATCTTTATTAAGCCAAGATACTTTATAAGGGCTTGGGTGGGGTATCTTCTTCAAACCAATCTTACATATCATTGAATTAGAAACTAAATTCTTCGTAGAACCAGAATCAACATTAACTTTGCAAATCTTACCAAGTACCTTGCAGTGAGTTCTGAATAGACTCTTCTTTTGTGAGGGCTCCTTGGGAGTTGGCACCCTCAATAGTTTCCTATTGAACATGATGCACTCTCTTTGCTTAGGGTCTACAAGTCTGGATGTAGTGGCATGTTATTAAATCATGCTTTGATAGTCCTCATCTTGGGTGAGTTGGACTCTCCTATCTCCTCTTAGTGTACTGAGACTTGTGTTGGCCTTGTATGGGAACCTAAAAGATTGGTGACCAATCTGGTTGCAGGAGAAGAACTTCTCATTTAACATAGAGGTATTTCTACCTCCTAACCTTCCTCTTCTATTGTCTCTACCCCCTCTGAAATTACCTTTGTGATTCTTCTCTTTGTCATACTCTTGGTGACTAGATTCTCCCCGTGGTCTTGGATATTATCCTCTTCCTTGAAACCTTCCTCTACCTCTGAAATGATTTCCCCTTCCTCTACTATTATGTTCTCCTCTCCTCTCCTCTTTTGTTTCTCTTCAATCTTCATAGCCATCTGATAACACTAGTGTATAGATTGGGGACAAAACAAACTTAGTTCATCATGAATACTTTACTTGAGCCCATTCATGTATCTAGAAATCTTTTGTTTCTCACTTTCAGGGGTCTTTGTCTTCATTGAGACTTTGTGGAATTCATCAGTGTAAGATCCCACATCAAGATCCTTCTGCTTCAGATTTTGTAACTTCTTATGTAGAGTTACTTCATTGTCTTCAGGGATAAATTATTTCTTTATTTCTGTGAACATCTTCATCCATGTGGTTATAGGGTCTTTTTCTTTCTCTACACTTTCCCTTTGTAGGAAATTCCACAAACTTAGTGCAGGTCCTTTCATTTTTAACTTGGAAATTTTTTTTCTTTATAAGATATGGATATATTCACACTCCAAATAGTTTTCTAGGGCTTCTACCCAATCCATACATTCCTCAGGGTCCATCTTTCCCATAAACATTGGTAGGTCTGACTTGGTATCTCTCCTATCCACTCTCTCCAAAGCTTCTAAGATTCTTTTCTCTTCTGGCACCCTTGTCCCTTCTTCTTCAAGTCACTCCCAACAACTCTAATCCACCTTTAGTTCACTCAAATAATCTAATTCTTCAACATAACAACTCATTTACATTCGTTCCTGCCTTAATACATAGAGATATTTAGCCTAGGGCTTGATGCATGAATGTCTTCTCATTCGAGCCATCTCCTAAGCTTTTGGAATCCTTAAACATGTCATCCTAACTTGCATTTTATAGAATCTTAGTGAATTCCACCAAACCAAATGCAAGTTAGGACTCCGTTTGTGAAATGAGCTAATTGTAACAAGCCTCTTCCTAGACTACTTTTAGAAAACTTGTTTAAAAATGGCCCAATCAAAACTAATCAATCTCAAATCAACTAGAAAAATACAAAAAAAAGGACCTTCAAAACATCAACTTGGTTTGCAAATATCCCACTAGACACGACCGTACAACTCAAAAATGCGTAGAAAACCTCTTCATCTTCCATTCCAAATGCATCAAAACTTCAATACAGAACTTCTAACCATCTTGGTTTGAATTAATGACTTAAAACACTTCATAAGTGAAGTCAAATTTATCCAAAATTCTCTATGAATGTTGGGCTTCCATCTCGCAACTCTCGAGCAACTTTTGGAAGTTGTATGAGCAACATTTTTACATCTTTTGCAACATTTGGCAATTTCTTGTCTTTTTGCACTCGAAGACTTTTGGATTGGATCCTAACCTATCAAATTAACATATTAAGACCAAAATAACATGAATCCAATGAATTTAACACCTAGGACTCATAAAAGCATAAAAACACACTTATAGCAACTTATGTCTAAATAGATGATCCTAATGGACTAAGGCATCTCTAGGCTTATAAGATTGCCTAAGAGAACCTTGAGAAAACAAATGGATCCACAAAATAAATAGGATAATAGGATAATCCTCTGATACCTATCTAGGTATTAAAAAATCAAAACATTACATAGTGATAGTCATGGGTGCACTCCACTAGAGAGAGAGAGAGAGAGAGAGAGAGAGAGAGAGAGAGAGAGAGAGAGAGAGAGAGAGAGAGAGAGAGAGAGAGAACAAATGTGCAATCACTGGAATAACTTCCATAGTTATCTCAAACATGTATCATCGTAGTATCCAAAGAACCAAATAACTTCACAACTATATCATGACCCCCACACACTATGGTGAGATCCAAACTCCATGTTAGATTCCATATCACTTGCCAACTATTGACATTAGAAGTCATCACCATACATTGTTAGATGAGAATAAGAACTCATCATAACTACATCACTTGGTAACACTATTTATGGATCACCAAGAACTATTTATGGATCATCAAGAAACATCACAACAAAGACCAATACTTGAATACAATAAAATCACATTTTGACATCTTCAAACTTAATTTCTAGAGTGGAAACCTTCCAAAAATATAACTGAAAAACTATTATCTTCACCTATATATCATTGTACATCCCTTTTACTAAACCACCAACTTCTAGACCTACTAAAATAACATGAAACCACTTTTAAAAAACCAGTCTCATGATATTCCACTATTCTATAGCACTAAATATATACTTGTCTTTGACTGTTCTATAACACTTAATACATACCTATCTTCCATTGTTCTATCTTCTATTGTTTTGTACCACTAACATGTATAGTGCACAACCTTACCTCGATAATTTCCTTATGTTCACAAACACCTTTATATTCTTCCACTTCATTATCACTTGGAACAATCATCAAAGAAGAGAAATACTACAGATGCATTCTTTTGATTTTATTTTCTTGTTTACAATAGGAAAAATCCTATGTAGATGTATTTATTATTATATTAACCTTGATGACCTTATGGAAAGACATATTGTCAATTAGTGCCAAAACACTTAGTCATCACAGTGTTAACTGAGCCATTAATGCAACCCGACTAGTTACATTGTAACTCAAGTAGTGGCAGTGTCGACCAAGCAGACAGTGGTAATCAGTATTAACCGAGTACATAGAGTAGCTCGAGTGCTAGAGTTTAGTATGTTTCCCAAGTAAAATCATAATTCTAGAGTGACAACATAATGCCTGAGTGCCAGTATATTTCCCAAGTGTATCATTGGACCCGAGTAATACTTTTGGGCCGACTTAGCTTATATTGTTTGATATTAATTTATCACATAAAAACTGACTTAAATAAGCATTTTATTTGGATAAGGTATAAATATAAAGTATTTTTTTAATCCAAATTAGAGTGAAAATGTATGTAGAAATGTGTATGCGAATATGAAGTGGCAGATTATTTAAGAGGCTACAACAGTATAAGGAACAACAAAGACTCATTCATCACAGTCAGGTGATTAGTTTTTATATCATTGGATCTTATTCATCAATTCATAGTTGCATTGAAGATCATCTACTAGTTCATCCTAATAGGTGCATCAGAAAAATCCTCTAACAAGGTGGCCCTAACAGTCCTTTAAAAATATCCTAACAGAGTTGCATTACTTGATTGTTTTGTACTAAATCCTTTCACAAGGTGGACTTGATAGTCCTTATTGCTCCTAACAGGGAAGACCATTAGAAGTGGTCAATTGTAAGCTTTAATAGGATAAATTTATACTGCAGTAATAAAGCTTGTGGGTACCATCCCCACCCCAGTTTTACTTTCTATTTGGAAGGTTTCTAGGTAACCAAATATTGTGTCAAATATTGTGGATGTTTTATTGATTTTCATTTCATGCATGAAATTAGATTAGATAATCTAATAATGGATTAAAAGGATTAAGTTTTACTGGTTCTTGATTCACCACCCCCCCCCTCTCAGTCACATTGACTCAACATATTTCCAATAATTGGCATCAGATATAAAGGGTCTCTTAACAAAATTTTAACAACTTGAGAAAAGATCAAAGGCAATGGAAATATACAGACTAGAGAAAGCCATTAAAAATGAAAAGATAGATCTACAAGTTGCCATGGATTAGATCAAGAAACTCAAGGAGCAACTCTCTCTTTCCCTAAAAAGAAGAAAAGACTTAGCAGTATAGATGAATGGAAAAAGTTACATAGAAGAAAGAATTGATGACTTATGAAAAGAAAGATGTTCTAAAGAAGAAGATGTAGCAATTGAAGACATACTTGCAAAAAATCTCAATTTACATGAAGAAGTTAGAAATTTGAAAAGAGAAAAAGAAATTCATTCAATCAGAATATGTGAAGTCATGGAACAAAAGAATCAAGTAGAAAATGATAGAGAAATGGCACAACAAGATAAAATATTGCTGAGTACAAGATTAGAATAAAAATAAAATGAAATCCATCATTTGTCACTTCAGCAAGCAGATATGATAAAAAAAATAAAAAATGTAAATCAAGAAGTTATCAATCTGAGGATAGAAAATGAAAGACTACAGAATGATCTGACTACTAAAAAACAAACCTATGAGAGTATGATGACTTCACAAGGAAGCATGGATCAGTTGATAGAGAAAACTCAACTTAGACATCATTGATAGACTGGATTAGGTTATACTGAACAAGGTGAATCCTCACAACAAGGAACTCAAAAGAACATGAAACCTACTTGTAATCATTGTGGCAAGTTAGGGCACACAACAAATAAGTTTTGGAGAAATGGAAAATCAAAGTTTAATGGTAAATGCTACATATGCGACAAAAATGAACATAGGGAAAGCGAATGTACTAAGAAAACTAAGTTTGAAGGAAAATGTTTCAATTATAACAAACAAGGTAACAAATCCTCCGAGTTCCAAATGAAGAAATAGAACCCTCCTGAACAGCTAGCTAATGAAATTTTTGGTTGGGATTACAACACATGGAATAGATGTTGTCACTATGGTGAATATGGGCATATTGGTGCAAATTGTGTAAAGAATCACCTCAGAAAAAGGAATCCTACTAAAAGATGTTATGCATGTAAACAAATCGATCATCTAAACAAGAATTACATGAATAGAGAAAAAGTGGATACTGGTTTTGAGAAAGGCAAATAATTTTTTTTTGAAATCAGAACTCAGATGAGTCAATAGTGGGTAAGTGAATCTCCTCAGAGTTCAGATCAAAACAATAAAGAATCAAATGACACATAGAGAAGCAAATTGGGTGGATCTACCATCTCTGAATAAACATACAAGGAGACTACTAGAACTCTACATACAAGACATCCTACATTAGTTACAAACATGATAGTAAGTCAAAATAAGCATATTGATGCACTAGGACATGTTATAGTTTTAACTGAGTCAAGATCTCAGTAACACCCGAGTTACACATGCTTAAGCAAGTTAAGTTGGGTTGTATGGCTTATAGGATGCCAAAGTTAGTTTTCTCCAAGATTCATACCAAGATATGCTAGCTACTATGTACGGAGCATTTAATGAAAACTCAACGGTAAAATTTCTTATAAAATATTAATTGGAAAGGTTATTGTTTACAAAGTTTTCAGTTTGGAGAGCGATTCAGAGCCTTAAGCAATTCAGTGCAAATTTGTATTCAAAAGATTTAAGTTGTGAAGGTTTATCAAACCTCTGAGCATAATAGAATCTACATCCAATAGAAAGGTTAAGAAAGGATCTGAGATGTTGGTTAGGAATGCTATCTGCGAACCTTTGAAGTTTAAGCTTCATCTAGTGGTTGTAGAGGAGATAGACCTGGTGGGAGCTCACTCCCTAATTCCTCAGAGGGCATTGTTGATCAACAACATCCAAGCCTTCTATCACTGCACAATTCAATAGATAGAGACATTGGAAATGAATAACGCATATGAGAAACTCTCTGAAGCCAAAACATAAACACCTAGAATTCAACAGTTTGAATCATATCGTGCTATAAAGGAAGAAAAATGATCCTTTCTTTTGTGTTTATTTAGTTTTATTAGGGTTTGATTGTGTATTTCCCTAACCTTTACAATTAATTTTGAGTTGAATTGATTTTATATTGTACTTGTGATAAGGGAGAAGATAAGATACTCCTCTTCTATTCCCAAATGCACAAATGGAAGATCCAAGTTGATCAACCCAAAAGAAGGGCTAATGCACAAACAAATCAACTATTTGGAAAAGAGAATAACAAGAAGGGTCTTAAATTCTGTTAATTATTAATTAAATATGATTTATTACAGTAATTGAAAGAATAGGAAAAATGTACTAACCTTAAAATAATGCATATCAAAGAATGCTATTTTCTGAGGTCTATAGATTGTTTCTAGAAAAAATGAAGTATGATCTGGAACCAGAACCTGGAGATGAAAAAAACCTAGAAATATTTTTCTGATCTAATGTCGTATTATAAAAAAGGTTGACCTTGACCGACAAATGTCAATCTTGACCCAATAATGTCGACCCTGACCTGCACAGGTCTGACAGAGAATTTGCTTACAAATTCTGAAAGAAAGCCAAAAAGGGTATCCAAATATGTGTCCAAATATACAGTCCCAAACCTTTACCTACAAGAAAAAGAGGATTGTTTTTTGGGGGGAGGGGTTTTCCTTGGTCAAACCCCAGTTTTGGAATTAACCTCAAAGTATAAATGAAATTGCATAAAGATAAACAAAGTAAATGCTTAAATTCACCTTGCTTGAAAAAGTCCTTATGGAGGATTCGAATCCTTGAGTCCACAAGTATGTATGCACCAAATATGTAGAATGTACAATGGTAGGATTTCATCAATATCTTGCTTGTAGATCTCTAACACCAAGTCTTGAATGGTTTCTTGAATTTGGAAGAGGCTTGGAAGAAGGTGGATGGAGAGATCACCAAAAGGGCACTATGTAGCTTGAATCCTTCAATGGCCTCCAATGGATCTCCTTCATGAAAATGGATGCTTGAATGCATGAATGCTTGCTTCAAATCTTTCTCCTCAGCTTGCTTGAATCACACTTGAAGATACTTTGAGAATGCTTGATCACAATTAGAAGACTTAGAGAAAATGAGAGGAGAAAGCTCCCTTTTATATGAAACTAGGGCACAATCTTCTAAGGAGGCTGACATAGGATAATTAAATTCCCATTAAAGCCTTTACTGCTAGGGGAGGACCTATATTAAATATAATTTAGGAATCAATGCTTCGAAACCTGAAACAGTCGACCCAGAAGCGGGAAATAACTTTTGCAAAGACCGACATCCAGAAACTGCAAGACCCTGAAGTTTGAACCCTAGGTCAAGGTAGAGGTCAAACTTGACCTAGGTCAGGGTCAAGGTTGACCTTGACCTAGGTTAGGGTCAAGGTTGACATAGACCAAAAAGGTCAACCCTGACCTTGAAGTCCAAAATCTCATGTCTGCAGTCCAGAATGCAAAAATCATGCTAGAAAGAAGTGGAAAGAGGGGCAGAAGAAGGGGAAAGCCACGTCTAACTCAGGAGCCCATTCTAGGTGCTTTATATGACCCCAAACCACTTACTCGAAAGGATAAACAATTCTACAATGGAAGTGCTTCCATTTTCTGACTATACATTTAGCCCCCACTTTAGCAAGAGTATGAGCTGAACACAAACTCTTGGTAAAGGAGAACATAAAGAAAAGACAATCTTATTGGAATCAAAAGGGATAAAGAAACCCTCAAGTCCCCAAGGGAATTAAGTCTTTATCAACCCTAAGATCATGATAAGTGAGACATCACTTAGTTAAGGAGAGAGAGAAATGGTGTGATTATCTTTCTTAATGAGAACTTATGTCCCATTGTGAACCACACAAAAAGAATAATTGGAAAGATGGAGTTGAACTGCCTAGTGAATGTGGCTACTCACTATTCAACCCATTAAGGAGATCCATTCTTAAAGGGATCAAAACATTGTAAATTGAAAACTGGCAGGATCAAGAGATCTGTGTAAACTTAAACTAGAGGGATCAAGAGATCCTAAAAAAGTAAAAATGTGACCATGCTTTAAGGATTAGTTTTTAATCCATAAAGGGAAAATTTTTAAGTCTTGAAAATTATTTTGAACGTGCATGTGTGCAAAAAGTGAGTAGAGTGTATGCCCCTATGTTAAAGTCATTTCTAACACTTTAACAGGAGCAATGGTTTTAACGGAAACATAAACAACTCTACGGATTACATTTCCACTGCAAGATGCCCCCAAAGGAAGACAAATCAAGGGAACTAAAACATAAACATACATAAGAAAACAAGAGGGATCTACCTAATGTGGGGTTAGTATGATCAGAAGATGACATGTACATAGAAATATAATATTATTGCAAATGAATTGACATCATTCCCCAAAGAAAGTAGAACTACAATCACAACGGAGGAAAGAAACTTAAGAGTTTACGAAGAAGAGTCTTTTTGGACCACAACATGGAGACCAAAAAGAATTAGTGCTACCATGTCATAGATCCAAGAAGATTATGCAAGGAAAATAGTTACAAACAATAGCACAAGTAAAATATAACATGAAACAACATATAGAGTAATTTGTACAACAGGTTTGATTCCTTTATCACCTTGCACCAACAGAGTAACAAGGGTCATATAAAAGAATCTAACAAACATTTAAAAAACACATTACGGGAGAAGCACATTACAACATACAATACAAAGAGGGCTACCATAAAGGATGAGCCAATAAAGCATTTTTTCAACCCTCCCCATCTTGGTTGATGTTATTGATAGAAGGTGGACAACTTGCAAGAGGGACTATATCCAATATAGTAGGGATGATAGCCAGTTCCAAACAAGGATCCTCTTGAGAATTGCAATGCTTGATACTAGGTGTAATTGTTAATTGAGTTGAAAGCATATGAGGTAAATAATTATCAAGGTTAATGGTCTCATATTCATCACTAAGATCAATAGGATCATCAAAAGTGTCCTCCTCATCAAGGTTGATTTAAATAGGATCCAAGATGCGAATAGGATCATCATACTCATTCATCTTAACATCATTATGAATATTAAGATTTAACGCATTAGGCATGGGTTGGTCCAAAGTAGGTAATGAGTTTCAAATAACAGAGGCATAGGCTCTATCATTATCTCTACACTTCTTATGACATTCATTAGTAGATTTGTTAAGTTTAACTTTGTTTGGCACATGTTGAGAACTAGGAGGAATGACACAGGTTCCTTCACAGGTTCTATAGGAGGATTCTCAATAGGTTTCAATGAAATAGTAGAAGTTTGATCAATATTATTAGTAGAAATGGATAAAGGAGGTATTGCAGGAGTAGGCAAAAGATCATGATTGGAGTCAATCCGAGGCATACTTAACTCAACAATTTTGCGATGTTTGTAAGCTTGATATGAGTGAAAGAGATGATCAGGGTGAGGAGGACATGATTTTGGTAATGAAGGCCAAAAGAAATCAAGAGTAGAACAATCGCTAGGCCTAGAAGGTTGAAACAAACTATGATTAATCATTTTGACTTCTCCATTATGAATGAACTTAAGACATTTATGAATGGGAAAAGCGATAACATGCATAGCAGTTATCCAAGGTAAACTAAATTTGATTTGAAATTGATCAGAAGTAGGAATAATGATGAAGGTAGTATCTACAACTTCACCGCAAAGTTCAATAGGTAAGTTAATAGAACCAAGTGCAGGATAAAGAAAACCATTACAAGTTTGGATCCATGCATCACAGGTTCACCAAAATGTAAAGGAAGAAAAATGATTCTTTCTTTTGTGTTTATTTAGTTTTATTAGGGTTTGATTGTGTATTTCCCTAACCTTTAAATTTAAATTTGAATTGAATTGATTGTATATTGTACTTGTGATTAGGGAGAAGATAAGATACTCCTCTTCTATTCCCAAATGCACAAATGGAAGATCCAAGTTGATCAACCCAAAAGAAGGGCTAATGCACAAATGAATCAACTATTTGGAAAAGAGAATAACAATAAGGATCTTAAATTCTATTAATTATTAAGTAAATATGATTTATTATAGTAATTGAAGGAATAGGAAAAATGTACTAACCTTAAAATAATGCAGATCAAAGAATGTTGTTTTCTGAAGTTTGTAGACTATTTCTGGAAAAAATGAAGTATGATCTGGAACCAGAATGCAAAGACAAACAAAACCCATAAATATTTTTATGATCTGATATCATCTTATGAAAAGGTCGACCTTGACCCACAAATGTCAACCCTGGCCCAATAATGTCGACCCTGACCTGCACAGGTCCGACAGAGAATTTGTTCGTGGAGTTTGAAAGAAAGCTGAAAAGGGTATCCAAATCTCTGTCCCAATCTACAGTCCTGAACTTGTACCTACAAGAAAAAGAGGATTTTTTGGTGGGGGGGAGGGGTTTGCCTTGGTCAAACCCTGGTTTTGGAATTAACCTCAAAGTATAATTGAAATTGCATAAAGATAAATAAAGTAAATGCTTAAATTCACCTTGCTTGAAAAAGTCCTTGTGGAGGATTCAAATCCTTGAGTCCACAAGTATGTATGCACCAAATATGTAGAATGTAGAATGGTAGGATGTCTTCAATCTCTTTTTTTTAGATCTCTAACACCAAGTCTTGAATGGGTTCTTGAATTTGGAAGAGGCTTGGAAGAAGGTGGATGGAGAGATTACCAAAAGGGCACTATGTAGCTTGAATCCTTCAATGGCCTCCAATGGATCTCCTTCATGAAAATGGATGCTTGAATGGATTAATGCTTGCTTCAAATCTTGCTCCTTAGCTTGCTTGAATCACACTTGAAGATGCTTTGTGACTGCTTGATCACGATTAGAAGACTTAGAGAAAATGAGAGGAGAAAGCTCCCTTTTACATGAAACTAGGGCACAATCTTCTAAGGAGGCCGACATAGGATAATTAAATTCCCATTAAAGCCTTTACCCCTAGGGGAGGACCTATATTAAATATAATTTAGGAATTGATGCTTTGGAACCCGGAATAGCCGACCCAGAAGTGGGAATAACTTTTGCAAAGACTGACATTCGGAAACTACAAGACCCTGAAGTTTGAACCCTGGGTAAAGGTTGAGGTTGACCTTGACCTAGGTCAGGGTTGAGGTCAACATAGACCAAAAAGGTCAACCCTGACCTTGAAGTCCAGAATCTCAGGTCTGTAGTCCAGAATGCAGAAATCAGGCTGGAAAGAAGTGGAAAGAGGGGCAGAACAGGGGGAAATCTAGGTCTAACTCAGGAACGCATTCTAGGTGCTTGATATGACCCCAAACCACTTACTCAAAAGGCTAAACAAGTCTATAATGGAAGTGCTTCCATTTTCTGACTATACACATGCATATGCCATAGAATTTCCAATTTAAGTGGATTAGGTTTACTCTGAGTCCTATTCACGACATGCAACTATGGCTGGAGAAACTAGTGAATATTAACAAGACAATGGTACACCATTTTATAGGGTATCCTATGGCGGACAAGTCTAAAGCTACCAAAATGCTACCTTGGGATGACCTTGCTAAGAAGAATCTTGCCAATTGGGATGAGAGAGGCATGAGACTTAATGGAGTAACTGACATGGAATTGAAGTATGGGATTCATGTTATTGCTCACAAAATCTACATTTATATCCATCCTAATAGCATAACATGTGATGCTATGGAGTTGGCATACAAGGTGTTCAAGAACAACCTCTCATTTGACCTTATCGAGTTTTAGGTCATCCAATTGAGAAAGAACATGGAAAGAATCTAGGAATCAAAGACCAATGCATGTAAGTTTGGTTTACTTATGGTTTGCATATTATTTTACATTCAGAAGTTTTTCCCTTCCAAAGGCACAATATTTTGGAAGGACAAACCCATAATATATTAGATAAATGATTACATTACTGAATTAGGAGACAATTTTGAGAGCATCATGCATGCATATTTTGAGGAATTCAGACAGAATATGCATAAGAGGTATAGAATTCCAAAACAATTGGTTTAAGACCACAAGGATGATTTTTTCTTCCTTGTTGACTATGATAAAGTATATATTCAGGCACTCAAACCTAGGGTTACATGGGTGAAACCTCTTGCATATGAGGTTAACATAGATGAGACCAAGAACATAATTGAAGCTCTCATGAATGAACCTGTTGACTCCAAAGCTCCATACTTTGGTACAAATGAAGAAGCCAAGAGAAGAATTTCAATAGAGATTGAGATTCCTAAGATCCTGAAAAGAGGAAAGAAGAGGTTAGAGAAGTATGGAAATACTTTAGACTCTCCTGCTTCTATCTCAGAAAGAACAGAAGATAAAATTAAGATAGAAGATGATGTATCTGAAAAGGAAGAGGAAGAGGTAGAAGTAGAGCCTCCTAAGAATAAAAATAGGCTATCACCAAAGAAGAAACCTAAGGCCCCTACCCCTATCCTCACAAAAATAAAACCCAGAAGATCTAGAAGGAAACTCATATTGCCTAAGGAAGATGAAGAAGAAGAAATCAAATTCAAGAAGCCCCCACCTAACTTTTAGAAGACAATTGAAGACCTAAGAGAAGGTAGTTGTATGATCTCTCTAAAACCACTAAAATATGCTTCTAGAACTAAGGATGAACATAAGAAAATTGAGGAAGCAGTTGTAGAGAAGATTAAAAGATGTAAGTATGATCCATCTGAATTTTAGAGTCACACAACTAAAGACTTATTCAACACAATATCTGTTCCCTGGAACAATGCAGTTCAAACAGAAAAGGATATTAGAGAAAAAAGTTTGAGGAAATTCATGCCTACTATGAAAAACAAATAGGTAAAAGAGGCCATGACCAAATATGAAATAAATCACACTCCAAGGTTCAAGATGATAGAAGTAACCTTGTAGAGTGTTCTTACACAAATGCTTCTAGACTAGACTTTGCTCCTTCCAGTCCACTTAGGATCCCAATAGCTCTTTAGGACCTCTCTAGAATCTAGGTATTGAGACTAATACCACTCCTATATCTTCTCTAGGAGTCTTCAATTTTGTGTTTCACTCAAAGGGACAACTATATCATAATTTTATCTCAATGCTCTCTCAATGGCTTGAAGAATTTCAAGTCCAAATCCTTCATAACAACTTCTCTCTTGAAAAAAGGGCCATGTATGGGCTTGTAATGTTCATTCTACATCCAGTCCACTCCATTCCCATAAGTATTCAAACCCAATTTGGTTGAGTTCACAATTTGCCTTCAAAATGTCCTATTAGGCCTAATGGTCCTATTAGCCCTATCCAAAGGGTTTTTCTAGATTAACTCCAAAAAATTACTCACAACCCCAAAATGTAATCAGGGATCCAAATACCCTTTTTGGAGACCTAAAATATTTCTAAGGTCTGAGATTCCCAAACCATCCGTACATCACTGTCCTAAGAAGTAGTCCTTTTAGGCCTATTTTGGCTCTCTACTGACCACTCTATGATTTCTCCGCAAAACCCAATCTAGATGGATTGGATAAGATATAATATAAAAACTAGGGACCTATGAGACCCTAATAATAATAGGAAAAAACTTGGTTCATTCCTCCATTACACTCCCTTGTCTCTGCAAATGGATTTATTCCTGTCATGCTCCTAACCAGGCTGTCCTCAATCGCCTAGGGCATGACCCTTTAAATAGTAAAACACCTCTCCTGACCTCATACCTATACATACTCTATTTAGAGTGGATCCCCTATGCATTTCATTCAACCTTTTATGTTTCCTATGGTTGAATTTCATGGGGGAGCCATGAAAGCAAAAACCACCCTGAATCACACTAGCAAACTACCTAGTTTAGGATTATTTTTCTAAAAATAGAAAAATAAATAAAAAAGACTAACAACCTAAATGAAAAGTTCTTGGAACAAACCCCTTTACATGAAAAAATAGTTGGATCTTATGATTTAATCCATAAAAATTCTCTGTAACACCAAATGCTCGTAAAACACACTTAACACTGAATTGCAGTCACTTTCCACTATTCAAAACTTGATTACAAAATCTCATGCCTTGGGAAATGGGTCCAATACAACCTTAATATTATTCCTCCATGTTTCTTGGATTGGATAATAACTTTCCCACTCCTACAATGAGGGGGATCCAAATTTGTCGAGTTGCATGCAATATTTGCCAAAATTGCAAATGTTGTCATGACAACTTTTGAGCAACTTTTGGAATCTTTGCATTTATGCTTCCTCCCTATATTTTTGGGCCTCTAAACCCTATAGATCAATCAGCCAACCTCATAAATTCCTAGAAAAGAATCTTCCCTTCTATGCTAGGGTCTAGGATACATTTGGGCCATATTTCCCATTTAGACCAAAATTTCCATAAAGAAACCTAACTAAACTAGGTTGGATAAGATACTAACTACCTATCCACCTAGTAACACATCTTTCATGACCTTCTAAGGTCCAATTAAAATAGACACTCTGACATGGATAAGGTCATATACAAGCCAGAATTTAAGGGCTTTTAGGATTGGCTAGGTGCTCATGCACTATCCTCCCCTAAACAAAAGACTTCAATCCACCCTTGGATTGAGTAAGTTGAGATCCAAACCCAAATTCTTAAACTCAGTTTCCTTGATCCATAATTCATCTACATCATATTTTCCTTTCCAGTTGATCAAGTTTTCTTTATACTCCTTCTTCCTGGTCTTCTTGTAAACTCTAGAATCCAGAATGCTCTTTGCTTGTTTGGTTGGTGTAGATGGCAAGTGTAGTTTTTCAACCTCCTGTATGACTTTATTAAGACTTTGATTAGCATCAGGGATTGGGCCTTTTTATAGTACCAAGTCCGCAACATTGAATACTAGTGATAAAACCAAATCCTCCAGAAGTTCCACTTTGTAGGCATTTGCTCCATATTTGTCCAGGATGACACATGGACCAATTCTCCTCATCTGAAGTTTATGAGGTGTTCCTTTTTAAAGTCTTCACCTTTTAAGGTGAACCATTACTAAATCTCCAATCTTAAATTGGACATCCCTTCTTCTCTTATCCACTTTAGTCTTGATCTTCTCTGTATTCTCAGTGACTGTCTTCCTAACTTTCTCATGAACCTCTTGCATAGCATATGCAAAATCCTCAGCATATCCACTTCCTTTAGTTCCATCCTTGGGTTCTCTAAGTTCATGAATGCCTCTAGGATGAATTGCATATACAATTTCAAAAGGACTTTTCCCTGTGGTCCTATTCACAATATCATTATAGGCATATTCTGCTTGTGCAATGAGTTGGTCCCATGTCTGATCATACTCTTTTATTAGGTGTCTTAGGATATTCCCAAGGGTCTTATTGACTACCTTTGTATTACCATCTGACTAAGGATGGTAGGAAGATCCAAATGATAAGTTAGAGCCCATCTTCTGCCAAAGAGTCTTCCAAAAGTGGCTCATAAACTTGGTATCTCTGTCAGACACTATACTCAGTGGTAAACCATGAATCTTAAAAACTTCCTTGAATAATAAAGAAACTATTTGATTGGCATCATTCATTGTCTTACATGGCACAAAGTGAGCCATCTTACTAAATCTGTCTACAATCACATAGACAATGTCCATTCCTTGTCTAGTCTTGGGAAAACCTACCACAAAGTCCATGCTTAGACATTCCCATGGCCTGGTTGGAATGGGTAAGGGTTGATATAGGCCTCCATCTGTAGAGGTTCCTTTGGCCTTCTGACAGATAACAAAACTCCCAACATATCTCTTCACATCCAAGTTCATCTTGGGCCACAAATAGAATCTTTGGACTAACTCTTGGGTTTTGCTAACCCCAAAATGGCCACTAAGTGCACCATTATTTTTCTCTTGTATGAGTTTCATTCTAATAGACCCCCTAGGGAGACACAACTGACCCTCTTTAAACAATAGACCAGACCATAAAGTGTATTCAGAGTATTGACTATGACAGTTATTTTTGTACTCTTTGACATACCTTGTAGATGTCTGCAAAGTCCTCATCTTCTTCATACATGTCCTTGAAGTTGTCAATTCCCATACTCTGTAGTTGAGTCTCCTAAATGGTCAATGCTCTTCTGCTCAAAGCATCTACAACTTTATTTTGCAACCCTTTCTTGTGTTTGAAGTTGAGTGTATATGCTTGTAGGTATTCAACCCACTTCATATGCTTGTGAATCAATTTGTCTTATGAGTTCAAGAAAATCAATGCTTGGTTGTAAGAATATATAATAAAATCCTTTGGAAATAGGTAATTCCTCCATTTTCTCAATGAATGGATGAGAGCATATATCTCTTGGTCATAAGAAGAATATTTCTTCTTGTCTTCACTCAACTTTTCCGAATTGAAAGCCACTGGTCTTCCCTCCTGGCTTAAGATTGCTCCAATTGCCACATTTTTGGCATCACATTCCACTGTGAACAATTTTTCAAAGCTTGGAAACACTAAAATGGGTTGGGTTGCAATCTTCTTTTTCAGTAGTTCAAAGCCATTATTAGCTTGGTCATTCCATACAAACTTAGTCTTCATGCCTCCCTTAATTGTATCTAACATAGGAGCACATATTGCACTAAATTGTTTTATAAAATTCCTATAGTATTGTGCAAGACCATGAAATCTCCTTACCTCAATGCTTGTCCTTGGAGTAGGCCAGTTGATGATGGCCTCAACTTTTCTTGGATCTATTTTTAAGTTACCTTGTGATAGTACAAAACCAAGGTACACCAGCTCTGTCTTGATGAACTCACACTTTTCTAAGTTGATCATCAACTTCTCCTCCTGTAGCTTGTTAAAAACCAATTCCAAGTTTTTGAGGTGCTCCTCCCTTGTCTTACTATAGATGAGTATATCATCTAAGTAGACCACTATAAACTTCCCATTGTACTCTTTATGTACTTCATTCATCAACCTCATGAATTTTGATAGGGCATTTGACAACCCAAATGGCATGACAAGACATTCATACAGTCCTTCTATGGATTTGAAGGTTGTTTTCCACTCATCCCCATCATTCACCCTTATCTGGTGGTAACGACTTTTTAAGTCTATCTTTGTAAAGTATCTAGCCCCTCCTAAATAGTCCATTAGGCCTTCTATCCTAGGGATAGGGAACCTATACCTAATGGTAATCCTATTGATTTCTCTAGATTATTTACATAACCTCCAAGTTCCCCCTTACTTAGGTGCTAGGACAGTGGGTACAATACAAGGGCTAATGCTCTTTCTTATGAGACCTTGTTCTAAAATTTCTTGAGCTTATCTAGAAATATCTTCATTCTATTAGGGAGTCATTTTATAGGATAAATTATTTGGTAGGGTAGCTCCAGGGATTAGGTATTTTTGGTGGCTTACTAACATCTTAGGTGGTAAGGTGGCTAGCTGTGCATCACTCACTATCCCTTGATACTTTACTAGCATCTCTTGAACTTCTTTGGGTAGCTCTGTCTTCTTCTCTTATTTGTCTGCAACTTCCTTTGGATTCAACACTAGTGCAAAGCCAACTCCTTCTCCTTCATCTAGAGTCTCTAAGAACTCCTTTTGACTCACCATGAGAACATTGGGTCCTGTAGACTTCACTTCTTCATCCTCCAATAGTGACTGGATTTTGTATGCCACATTGTATTTCTTGAAAGTGTAAAATTTTTTCACTCCATTATACATAGCCATCTGGAAAAATTGCCATCGTCTACCTAGGAGCAAGTGACATGCATACATAGGTAAGACATCACATAAAAATTTATCTTTATATCTCCCAATGGATAATTCCACCCAAGCTTGTTCATTAACTAGGACATGTTGGCCTTTATTTAGCCAAGTGACCTTATAAGGGTTGGTGTGGGATATCCTTGTCATTTTCAGCTTACTGACTACCTCTTCTGACACTATCTTGTCAGTTGATCCTAATTCTATGATGACTCTACACACCTTTCCCATCATCTTACACTTTACTCTAAACAATGCTCTCCTCTGACTGCTTTCTTCCTTCACTATTTCTTTTATGAGAGTTCTCCTCATCATAATGTTTTCTCCCTCCTCTAATTCCAATGGTACTTCAGGGTTCTTGTTTCACCTTGTCTCTTCAAGAACATAGTTCACTCTTTTTTCACCTCCTTGAGAGGTGTAGCTTAGTTCACACTTTAAAATTTGGAGCTTAATTGATTTACCTTGTCTTGAGTTTTGGGTGCATTTGCACAAACTGTTAGATTACAAACCTTTACTTTTTTAGAAAGGCCTGTCTGAGGAATGCGCTTTTTCCTCAGAGGATGACCTTAAACTGGTAATCCTTTTGATTAGTATATAAACAAGGTGCAAACCAAAGTTTTATTTTATCTAGCCAAGCTCGGGTGAGGCGTGTTGATAATAGTCTAGATCGGGTGAATATCCCTAAGGAGCCAGCTTGGTCAACTAGGCTCTTAAGTGAGTCACGCATGTACAAACCAATTGGAGAGATGCCACAGATGCTTACTAAAACCTTGATTAATTAGAGGCCAACCCATTTTACCTTCGAATAGATACCTTATTATAGTGCAAGGGGTTGCAAAATTTCCCCCCAAGATTCCAAACATATGTGTCCCACAATATTTGTGTAGTGAAAGAGATCTTCAATTCATGAAAACAATACCTGGAAATGGAAAAAACACGGGCGCCTATATCATGGACCTTCATGTCCTAGTAGCGTGACAATAGCTATGTGAGCTAATGGAAATTCAAGCATTGGGACTATAACATTGTATTCTGAAGCCATTGACCTAGATTAATTTGATTGTTCATTGTTGAGACCTCGTGATAACCTTGCAACTTGAAAAATTTGTAGAACATACACAATTTCAGTCTTCAATCCTCAAAACACAGTGTCTATTGTGCTTGTTCCTTTGATTAGTTTCTGAAAATGCAAAGCAAAACATCCAAACTGTCAAAATGAGTCAAACATGTTAACGTCTAGGGTTGTCAACATCAACTGTCTTGCAAAACAGAAGCATTGTTCCAAAAATTTCAAAATTATCAAGCAGTAATACTTATCCTCTGGTCTTTTTTAGACTGTTCCTCATTTACCACAATTGCCCTCATTATGCTAAAATTGAAGGAAGTTTTCCACAGTTGACTTGTTTATTGCTGCAATCATTGTGTTTATTACTGCAATTGGTGATAAACTACCGCAATCGACCAGTTATTTTACCACAATCAATGAAATTATATCGCAATTGACCAGATATACTATATTCCTATTTTGACCTAAAACCTTGAAAGAATTCTTCCTTTGGTGTCCAAAACTAGTGTCTATCCCAGGAAAATGTGAAGAAAATTGTGTGAATCTCTAAACATTAAAGATTACCCTTTCTCTATAAAGCATGATTATTATCAAAAACATTGTTAGTTCAAAAGCTCAGACTCAAAATACCTTGATCTCATCATATCAAACATCATCATCTTTATCAAAGTGACTTTGTCCAAGGTAAAGGTTGGCAAATATTATCTTTTTATCATCACCAGTTTGAGATCAAGTTATATCAAAATCTATCCTTAGAATTACCCTTGTCCAAAACATAACTCGGACTTCCTCAGAAAGGATCCTCTTCTTTGTTTTCTTTATATCACTTGTTTTAGTTACAAAACCTGGATTGCACTATGTCTCAAATACCTCATGGAGGGCCTTACACAAGGTCTAAGGCTAGAAATCAACTTGATGAGTCATATATCAACCGTTTCCCCACTTTGGAAATAGAGAAAGAGAACGATCCCTTCATGAACACCAGTTCTGCTCTATTCATTGAACAATCCCGTGGGGCAGTTTTTTTTCCAAGATATCACAGAAGAAGAACTTGAAGATGTAGAAAAAGATGCTTACTCCATGAAATTAGTTGACATTGTTGTAGAGAGGAACCCTAAACATTATTTGGCCATGCTAATAAATAAGGGACTCAAAATCCCCACGGAATTCAGTGTATCGACTATATGGCCCGAAAACCCTGTTGCAGGTCAAAACAATACTCAAACTCCTAAAATGCTACCTGTTGTGTCTCCAATATATCCACCATTGGTCTTACCCACATTGACATAGACTATATCCAATCAAACCAATGACCCAACCTAGGGTAGCACATCATCTACTCAAGGCATGACAGGCTCGCAACTAAGTGCACCCATGGTCACTAGTATGCCCCCACCTTTGGTCTCATGGCCAGGACAATCAAGCTCTCATGCCATGCCTTCCATCCCACCAAACACCAACTATTCTAAAGCTATGTCGTAGCTACAGTCAATTCACACTAGTCTTTGGATCAACACCTCATGCCTGGAGGGATCCATCTCTGCAGGAATGACTTACAGTCAAGGCCTGCCCAAAGCTACATCTTTGCCCATGCTGAAACCAATCCAACCTCTGCAACAAAAACCCTAGCTTCAGTTGCCTCTGTTCCAACCCCCACAACAACAACCCCAACTTCAGTTGCCTCAAATCCAACCCCCACAACAACAACCCCAGCTTCAGTTGCCTCAATTCCAACCCCCACAACAGCAACCCCAGTTTTAGTTCCCTCAATTCTAACCCCCACAACATCAACCCCAGCTTGAGTTGCCTCAAATCCAACCTTAGCAGCAGCAATACCAACCCTAGTAGTATCAACCCTAGTTTCAATCACAACAGCAAATGCATCAAAACCCACCATGGGTTACTCATGTCCCTCGAGTTAAAAATCACTTAGTGGGGAATCAATATCAAGTACCTAGGATGAAATCCTATGTTCCTACTCAAGGGACGTAGAGGCTCAGCCTCATACCCACCACAACACAAAGGAATTTCCACATGCACCAGCCTCAATATCAAACAGACATGTTAATGCAACAAATGCAAACCCTTCAAAACCAAATGATAGATATGCAAAATAAGGGGCAAAATAAAATCCTATACTGTAGAGGATTTATACCCATACCCCTTTGACCATTCTCTTCACATGTCTCCATTCCCAAACCACTTCTTGGTACTAAAATTTGACAAATATAGGGGAAGTACCAACCCTATTGAACATATCTGAGATTCTTTTACTAGTTGTGTCGAAGTCGCTCATGATGAGACATATCTAACGTGACTATTCCCACAAATCTTGGCCGAACCAGCAATGGAATGGTTCTCACATCCACCTCATGGCATTTAGTCTTGGGGAGAATTGGCTGAAAATTTCATAGCTCACTTCCATCATAACATCAAGCGCAAGGTCAAAATAAAGGACCTTTGCGATATTAAACAAAAGGATGGAGAGTCTTTTGTGAAATTCCTATTGAGATGGAGGAATACAGCAAACCGCATAACGTATGATGTGCCTGAACAAGACTTAATAGTCATGTTTGTTGACAATCTAATTCCAGACATGTCATTCACAACAGAGTTACAATTAGCTCTGAACTTCACACAACTCATTGAAAGAGGAGTTCGTTGTGAGAAGAACTTAGTCAAATGAGGAATCCTTGCAGATCCCACACAAACAAATACGAATAAGAATGCAATGGAAAAAGCTAATTGGTGGAACAAAAACAAAAATGTTACTAGCAATGGTGTCATTAATGTAAAGATAGTCAACTACACACAACCCAAGGTGTTACTGCAAGGTGCACCTATGGAAAACCAAAAACCCACAGGACCCACTCAACAAGCATACACCCAGAACCAACCTCCCCCTGTACAAGCGACCACTGTGTCAAACAGTTAACAACAAAATCAATGTGAACCATGTTTTCAATTCCAACAACAAGATTTCACACCATTGGGAGAGCTAATAGAATATGCTTTATGCAAGTTGATACAATCAAACACTATCACCCTCCCAGAAATCAGAGACTTTGAACAAGATGAAAACAAACCAAGGTGGTATAATGACAAATATTGCTGTAAGTTTCATCGGGTGAAAGGGCAAAAAATGGCCAATTGCTACTGATTGAAACACACTATCCAAGATCTGATTGACATAGGGGTCATCGATGTGATGAATACCCAAACCAAAGGCATAATTGATCACACTATATTCAATGATACCTTTCGTGATCACAACAAAGGAAAAGCCTCCACGTCTGGTGGACAAAAAAAACAAGTTAACTATACATATGCCAACAGTGATAATGTTATCAATTGCCTCAATCCTTCAGATATCCATGTGGCTACAATAATTATCAAAGACCAAGGTAACAATTGTGTTGTAACAACACGTCGCGCCAGAGTCATCTTGCAAGGAGTACCATCCTCAACTACTACATCGGCCAATCCTATAGCAAACTCAGATCCACAAACAAGCATAGTGGACCAACTAAAGTGCACACCTAGCCAGATCTCTATGTTTGACCTATTGTGCATATCTCCGCAGCATAAATTGGCACTTGACCAAGCACTTCAGAATGCAGCTATCCCAAGGGAAATAACACCCAAGAGCTTCCAAATGATGGTCAACCATATAGAAGCTAAAAAACATGCCACATTCACAGGCTGTGATGTGCTACCATATAAACCCCTGCATAATGATCCTCTACACTTACTTGTCTAGGTCCACAAGAGCACTATCCATAGGGTCCTTGTTGTTGGTGGAGCTGGGTTAAACATCTGTACTCTAATGTTAGTCAAGCAACTAGGCTATTCAAAATCAAGCATTGATGTCACAAGGAGGATAAATATTAGAGCTTATGATGAAGAGGAAAGGTCCTCTAAAGGTATTATCATTCTACCTGTTCATATTGGTCTTGTGGTAAAAAACACTCCCTTCCAAATCTTAGACCTTGAGTTGGGATACAACATGCTACTAGGGAGACCTTGGATACATGAAATGCAAGCTGTACCTTCAACATACCATTAATGCATCAAGTTCCCACACTAGGGAGAGGAGATCATCATAGAGGGAGATCCGAATCCCTTCCAATATTGTAATGCGGTCCAAATCAGCACTGATAACTAGGTACCATCAAAACAAGATGCCAACATCCCATCCTATTCAGATTCGAATCCCAAGGATGTCACACAAGCAACAAGAAAGATATTCATTAAACAAGATGCAAGTATCTCATCCTCTTCAGATTCAAATCTTAAAGATATCACACAAAAAATAGGCAAGATATCCATCACAGACAAGGGTTGTAGTGAATATAGATATGAAGAAGCTTTTACCATCACGCACATGCCTTAAAGCCCATGAACTCATGGGATGCCACAACCTATTATTGCAATAGAAACTCTGTAGCTTGTTCTATTCAGATGTCCACCCACAACCTTTGTCTGATGGGGAGACATAGCAGAAGAAAATCCTTATGAAAAAGACATCAATACCTAGTTATACCAAGATTCCCCTGAGACAATCTGACCACCATTACCCTTGTCAAACTATGGTAATGGTTACATAATGATACAAAGATTTGGGTATGATGGTACAACCGGGTTGGGGGAAAGACAACAAGGAATATATAAATTGCCTCTCCCACCAACCCAGAGAAACACAAGAGGTTTGGGCTATGGACAACAAAGCACTAGTCTTGTGATCCAAGAAATTCAAGTCAATCAAGATCAAATAGCAGAAATGCATCGGGGGCACAACATAGAGCATGTCCTAATAAGCAACATATTAGCATAGTTGTTGCTCACCAAAGAGGGAACCACACAATCCCAAATAAACCTACACATAGCAATCAATGATAACCAAGGAAATGAGACATCAGATGAACGTTCTATTGAGATTGACTCCCATGAGTATGAGTGGAGATCCCTTCATGACTCTGAACCATCAATCCCATATTTTTCCCCTCAGGCCGACATTATCATAAATCTATCAGACCTATTTGACCAACTAACCATTACCAAACAACCTTGTATAGACAAACATGTCATCTATATGACCTCAAGTGGTGTTTCCACATCAAAGTCCAATTTTGTAGGCACTATATCAGTGGTCCCTTTCAGTCAACCAAATCCAAACAGTCCTAAAAGTGTCTATCTTATACACCCTAAGCTTATAGAGTGGGATCAACAAGGACCACCTGATCTAGATGTCTTTGAGAACAATGAGGTGATAGCTCATTTCATGGTACTGAGGGAAGGCAGTAGGATTCTCCATCAACCTAGACAGAGCATCATATTTCGGGGAGGAAGCTCCTCTTTCCAGTCCACAAAAGGAAAAAAGAACAAAAGAATGTTAAGAATCTAAAAGAAGATGTATCTTCTAGCAAAAACCTCACTGGGGCATTAGAAGATGGAAAGAAGGAACTCCTCCCCTTGACAGAGGAGAAATCAGCATTACTAGTTGAAGAGATAGAGGAAGTCAACTTGGGAGATGAAAAGAACTCAAGGAACATATACTTGGTGAAATCACTCACCCCTAAGGAGAGAGAACAGTTCATCAGTTTCTTCAAGGAAATAATGAGCAGTTTTTCATGGTCCTACTCAGATATGCCAGGGTTAGATCCAGAGCTAGTGCTACACCATCTCCCATTGCTACCCAACGCCAAACCTATCAAGCAAAAGTTGAGAAAGATGCATCCCCACATTGCATTTCTAGTCAAGGAAGAACTAAAAATGCTCCTGTATGTTAAATTCATCAGACCTATACCATATGGACACTGGATATCTAATTTGGTACTGGTTACAAAACATAGTGGTCAGATACGAATTTGCACAGACTTCAGGGATCTCAACATAGCATGTCCCAAGGATGACTTTCCTTTACTAAACATTGATATGATACTAGACCTAACTGTAGGACATCAAATGCTATCACTCATGGATGGATTTTCAGGTTACAATCAAATAAGGATCATGCCAGAGGACCAACACAAAAAAAATTTCACATGTCCTTGGGGAACATATTGTTGGAATGTCATGGCGTTTGGTCTAAACAATGTCAAAGTGACATATCAAAGGGCTATGACAACTATATTTCATGATCTCATCCACAAGACAATGGAAGACTATGTGGATGACATACTATCCAAATCAATACTTTGAAAGGATCATCTATAGGTTTTGGGACCCATCTTTGATAGAATGCAGGAATTCAAAGTCTGTCTAAACCCAAAAAAGTGTGCATTCGGTGTCACAGCGGGAAAATTACTGGGGTTCATAGTATCACATAGAGGCATCAAAGTGGACCTAGCAAAGGTCAAAGAAATATTGGACATGCCTCCACAATTGAACTTGAGACAACTAAGAGGGTTACAAGGAAGGATCCAATCGATCAGACACTTCATAGCTCAACTAGCAGACAAGTGCCATCCATTCCAACATCTATTACATAAAGACATCAAATTCATATGGACAAAGTAATGCAAATAGGAATTTCAAATATTCAAAGACTACCTCCTTAAGTACCCTATATTGGTACCACCAGTACAAGGTAGACCATTGCTTCTATATATCTCAGTGATGGAATCAGTGTTAGGTGTACTCTTGGCACAACATGATGATGCAAGAAACGAGAGGGCCGTTTACTATCTGAGTAGGACTTTGGTTGGATATGAGCTAAACTATATGCCAATTGAGAAGTCATTCCTGGAAGTTGTTTTCACTTCCTAGAAGCTAAGACACTATATGTTGAGTCACCAAATGAAATTGGTCACAGATATTGATCCTCTCAAGTACCTCCTAAGAAAAGCAGCGCTCACTAAACGGCTGGCAAAGTGGGTAATGATCTTAAGTGAGTTTGACATTTAATACGTAGATAGAAAGGCCATCAAAGGACAAGTGATTGCAGATCAACTAGTAGAGGCACCAATTCAAGACCACCAGCCTATTATCTCTGACTTTCTTGATGAATCTATCATGACACTACAACCAGCGATCGAGGTATGACAAATTTATTTTGATGGATCGTGCACGAACCATGGTGCTGGTGGAGGAATAGTTCTTATCACTCCAAATCATGATACAATTCCAAAGTCTTTCAAACTTAACTTCCAATGCACCAACAACATATTAGAATATGAAGCATTGGTCATCAGTCTAAAGATAGAAATTCAATGGAGAATCAAGAACCTTAGAGTCTTTGGCGATTCATAGTTGGTCATTAGTCAAGTTAACAATGATTATATGACCAAAGATGAGAAGCTCATACCATAAAGAGCACAGATGGAAAGACTGCGTACCAAGTTCCATTACATTCTCTTCGAGAAAGTCCCAAGAGTACAGAACAAAGCTGTAGATGTGATGGCTACCATAGCATCACTGATTGATATGCCAGGTAACGAAACCAAATTCTAGTTTCTAGTGGAGAAAATCTTGGTGCCATCACATCAGGCATCTATGAAAGAATTACCGTGTGTGCTTGTTGGTCCTGAATCCCCATGGTACCAAGATGTTTATAACTATCTCCAAAACAATGTCTTACCTCCAAACTTGTCTAGGAACCATAGAAAATCCCGCATCCGCCAAGCCTCTAGTTATACCATCCTCTCAACTAATCTATACAAACATAGTCTAGATGGAATTTTACTATGATGTCTCACTTCCATGGAATCCCAGAAAGCTTTGTACGAGGTACATGAAGGAGTTTGTGGAACCCACAAAGGTGGCAATAGCTTAGCCAAGAACATAATCTGCATGGGATACTATTGGCCCACAATAGAGACAGATGCACACAAGCTTGTTCAAAGGTGTAGACAGTGTCAAGTTCATGGAGACCTCTTCCATGCACTAGCCCAGGAAATAAATCCTATCACATCACCATTTCCATTTTAAATGTGGGGATTTGACCTAGTGGGAAAAATTACACCTTCTTCAGCAAACAGACACAAGTACATCATAGAATCAATGGAGCACTTCACCAAGTGGGTGGAAGCAATACCCCTCACTTACATCACTAGAAATCAAATAGCAATGTTCATACTTAACCACATTATTTGTCGATACGGGATCCCCCAAACAACTCTGACAGATCATGGTACACCTATCCAGAACAAAGATGTCGAAGACCTATGTGAATAGTTCCACATCAAAGAAGGGTTCTCCTCATTTTACTACCCTCAAGGGAATGGCCAAGCCAAATATACCAACAATACAATCTTGAAAATCCTAAAGAAAATAGTGAACGAATCAGGGTGAGACTAGCATTTATAGCTTAGTCCCACATTATGGGCATACAAAACTAGTGTGAGAACACCTATAGGAGAAAATCCTTTCTCCCTAGTCTATGGATCAGAGGCAGTATTACCGCTTGAAGTGGAAATACCATCCCTAAGGATATCATTGAAGAACCTGGTTTCAGATGAAGACTATAGAGTAGAAAGGCTTAGTGAACTAGAGTTATTAGATGAAAGAAGGCAGCATGCCTTCGACCACTTACAAGGCTATCAAAATCACCTTAGATGGAACTATCATAAGAAGGTAAAGCCATGAAAATTTGAGGTAGGAGACCTTGTCCTCATGGAAAATTAGAAGAATCAAATAGAGCAAGTCAAACCTGGTAAGTTCGAGCCTAACTGGCTAGGACCATTTGTTATTGTAAACTCTACTTAGAGTGGGGCATTCATACTAGCAACACCAAAAGGAGATCAGCTCCCCGGCTACGTCAACAACATGTACTTGAAGAAGTTCTACCCTTAAGGTCTCTAATGGTTAAGGCACCCATCTACATATCTAGAAAATACCAAAAAAAAATTAGAAAATATAAAAGTTACCTTGGTGAAAAACTGGCAATCAGGCGCCTCAGTGACAACAAAAAAAAAGCAAAAAAGTCAAGAGAAAACAAAATCACTCTGTCAGTGAAAACCTGGCAATCAGGCACTATTGAGTAGGTACCTTGGTGAAAACCTAGAAAATAGGCACTGAGTGTTCAAAATCCTGCTTCACCATCAATGAGCTCCAAAAGCGTGAGCACACTTCAAAATGCAAGACTGACTACCCAAGCTATATCTAGAAGCACAATCCCCTCTGAGCACCAAGAACTTACCCATGGTTACATATTGGTCCACCAGACTAGGGGGTGATTCCAAATGTCCTGAAAATCCTAAAAATCAGAAAACTCATCAAAAAATCCTAAAAAGATCAAAATCAAGAGAAAATCAATCTTCATCAAAAACATTTAAAAAATTGTAAAATCCCAAGCAATAAAACCAACTCGGTTATCAAAAGAGAAAAAGGTGATCACGCCCAGTCATTCAATGTCACAATCATGAGCTTTATGAATTAGCATTGGGCTCATCTAACACAGCTTTATCAATATATCAGATCAATCAGCAAGCAACTGGAAACCAAGCCAATCTATCAATTGTCACAATCATGAGCTTTGCAAATCAGCATTGGGCCCATCTGACATAGCTTGATCAGCTGCCAACATAATCAAACCAAGCTATCAATTGTCATAATCATGAGCTTTGTGAACCAACATTGGGCCCATTTGACACAGCTTGATCAACTGCCAACATGATCAAAGAAATCAAATCTATCAATTAATACTGTCATAGTCATGAGCTTTGTGAACAAGCATTGGGCCCATCTGACACAACGTGATCAGCTGCCAATATGATCAAAGCAATCCAGCCAATCAAGCCTATCCAAATATTTTGAGCTAATCAAGAGAATCCAAATGCATCAAGGAGCCATCCCAAAATGTTGACTAGGTCAGTCAAGTCGGTCAGATGTCAGTCTATACTTCACGGTTATGTTCTTACACTACTCCATGATCCACCATGTGAGGAGAGTAGCTATGATAGATCATGACTAATCTTCTTTGATTTCTATCTATTGAATTTTCACTTCAATTTTAGGGCCATGATTATTTAGGATAAATGTGGTAGGCGCTATCACTTATCTGGCAGCAGCGCAGTTCCACGATTTGAGCTTAACCCTGGGAATGTATTGGACATTCCTTCTCTTTTATTTTTTGCTTGTTTGGTTTATAGAATCAAGGGCTCACAGCACTATGTAGATGGACTCTGAGTTACTTTGGAGTTCTATCTTGGTTCCTAGGGTCTTTCCCTTTATGTTGCAAATAGATCTCACGATGTTATCTAGATGGACTCTAGGGGTGTAGGAGTTCTATCTTTTTTGCTTGGTTTTCCCTTTTGGAAATAAAGAGCTCACAATGTTATACAGATGGCCTTTGGGTGCATAGGAGTTCTATCTTGGTTTCTTTGTTTTAGATTAATTTCAGAGGACAAGTGGTATCCAGATGGTCAATATTTGGGTGCTTTTGGCTCTCTTTCTTTTCAAACAGGGAACATAATTGAACCCAGATGGTCAATATTTGGGTGCACTATGGGTCTCTTTCTATTTAATATCTCTACTCCTTTCACTATCAAGAGGTCATGGCGGTATCCAGGTGGTATGTGATCTGGATCATTCGATGCTCTTTCAGAATATAAGAAAATACAAAAAAAAAGATGCAATAATGACAAATATTGGAAATAGGGGTAGCAACTTGGGACATTCATCCTTTCTATCAAATCATATCTATCCAAAAATGCAAAAAGAACATTTTTTCTATTAGATCAAACTCAAAGAACATCTATCAAACTAACTTCTTTCTAACTAACACATGCATTACTCAGATATTTTGTGCATAATAGATTGCATTCATTCATTAAGTGCATCATAAAAGAAAAAAAACATGGTAGTTGCATACATGATAAATCATAAAAAACACATGCATCCATAAGCATCTCATATAAACATGCATTTCATAACTACCATCCTGCATGAACATGTCAGTAACATAGGAAAAGTAAATCATCCATATACGAGTCTGCATAATAGAATCATATTGCCTATAATCTCATCATATATTTCCTATAATCTCATCATATTGCCTATAATCTCATCATATAAACCACAAAATCATGTAGAATCATACATATAGAAAAGTAAACCACTGCACATCATATCAAAAACACTAGCTGCATCTCATATAAATCAAAATATCTAACTACAAATGAAGGGTCGCAAGTCTGATCAAAGAAGGTAATAAACATATATATCAATAAATATTAGTGTGTCGGGATACAAAAATGGTACTACTCAGAGTATACAATGGAATCACTACAAAAAAGGTACTACTCAGAGTATACAATGGAAACACTACAAAAATAGTACATGGTACATTGTCAACAAGAGCTACCCCCACCCTCACTAGGAGGTGGACAAGGGGGTGGCATATTAGAATATGTCCTATGAGAGGACCTAGGTGCTTTGACACCACTACTCTGAGAATGTTGGGCCCTGCTAGATCTCTGCAAAGCTGTGTAGCTAGGCACCCTCTATACTGCAGGAACTACACCCTCATAATGGCGTCTCAAATAATCAATCTCCCTCTGAGAATCTCACCTAGATCTGTAATACCTATCCAAAATATCTCTGTGTGAAACATCTTATACACTATCAATGAAAGAACGAACCTCAGAATGAGCCTATCACTCTCAAGACTCAGCTACTGTAACATGGGCCTCTAAAGTAGTAGCACATGCATCAGATAAGGCAAGATGGGCCTGAAGGTCTTGAACCTACTGGGTGAGGTGCTCCACCTCTGAGGGATCATCATCCATACCTCCCATAGAAATGTCCATGTCTCCCTCCTCCATCATGTCCCCCAAACCCTCATCTCCTCTCTGCCTAAGAACCACAGAATCAT
>MU226963.1:1017450-1028685 GCA_018584345.1 Thuja plicata | reverse complement strand
GCACTCCCGAGACCAGGATTATCACCTCCATCATCTCCCCTCCCCTGTCCCCTGTCCTTGGAAACTTTGACAGTCAATAACATGGGCATATTATACCATTTTTCAAATCTGTCAGCTACCCAGTTCCAAAAATTGTAGTTTCAACAAATCAACACTCATCTCGCGACTTCTCGCACAAATTTGTTGAGGGGGCATAAATACACATACTACTGCAGGGGCAAGCTAGGGTAAAATCAAAGAATCTTTGATACAGTGTGACAAGTTACATCGCATCAAAGAGGGGCAAATGTAGACACCCTAAAATGGACAGACTTGCGACTTTACATTAAAAACACTAATTTTCATCTATTAATTAATGGTTTTTTAAATCATTAATTAATCATCTATTTTCCTCTAAATGCATTCCCAAAATCATCTAATCAAATTCCCAAAATTAATTAAATAATTAATTTTATTTAATTAATTAGCTTTAATTTATTAATTACCATTAATTAATTAATTAAACTCAATTTCCTATAGTTTAAATTCAAATATTTAAACTTACTAATTAAATTCTTTCAATCAAATTAATTTCAAATTAAATTAATTTAATTTCATCAAATAAAACAATTCTTAATAAAAAAGAATTCAATTATCTCACATGTTGAAAATAATAATTAAATAAATGAATTAAATATTTATTTATCTCCAAAGAGATAACTCCAATCAAATCACATGGGTTACTCCACCCATCTCTCTAGTCCACATGGGTAACTTCACCCACCTCTTCAGTTCAAAAAGGTAACTCATAATTAGCTCTTTAGTTAACCAAGCTTTATCTCCTCTTTACCAAATGAAGAGGTGGAGTTTACTAAGGACCTCTCCAGTTCCTTTTGATCTCAACCGTTCATCTCTCTATCTCTGGGATTGATCTCAACCATTCATATCATCACCAAATCCTATATAATAAACCCTTCATAACCATTTGAAGGATCCAAGATTTCAAGCTCTTGTGTGCCATTACTCTGTCAGTTTGGTTCTAGCATTCAAGCCATCTTGCGATCACACACCCATTCCACTTAGCAAATTCTTGACACTTCTCAAGTCATAGACGTTGCCCCTCCAATACTGAGCATCAAGAACAATGTTTTAGAAGGAGTAGAGAGAAACAATAGAAGCTTCAAGCATCGTGGGGTTTGCATTTATTTGTTTTCCTTTCTCTTGCTTGTACATTTTATTTATCATGTTTCATTGTTATTCATTTTAGTAGTATTGTGTATTTGGTTTGTATCAATTGTGAAACCTTTGCTACTGACCCTCACCTTGGAAATCTTGGGAAGCCATGGATCACAATTGAAGGAGGAGTACACCAAGTTTATTCCATGCTGAGTGCCAGAGTCTTTTTGTGCCGAGCAAGATAGTTTTTTATGCATGTCGGGAATGACACCAATTTCAAGGTAAACTATTTTGGGCTGACTTATTTAAAAATTTAATATTTTCAACGAGATAATTACACATTTAATTATTTGATCCGACTACGTAGCATGGAGAAAATCAAGAAATTGGAATGTCTTAAGCGGCATAAGCATTTGATCCTGATCATTGATCTAGATCTAATTTCCAGATCCATAAAGTATATTAATATTTCTTCATACCCTAATTGGGTAGTACTATGAGAGGAGGTATATGCGTACATGAGAGATGTGCAAAGTGTTGTTTTGAGAGAGTAAACATAGATCTAGTAGAGTGAAAGTGTAGTGAGAAGCAGAGTAAAGATATATTAGATTAGAGAAGGTATTGAAAAGAGGATATTCGTTATCTGCATCAGAGTGCATATCGAAGGATTATATCTTGAGACATTCTAACAAGTGTATTAGGTGAAATATCTTAACAGAGTTGTTCCAACAGACCTTTCTAAATATCTTAGCCGAGTTCTTACTTTGTTGTAATTTTAAATCCTTTTACAAAGTAGATTAAAAAGATTTTTAGCTCTTAACCAGGCAGAGCTTTAACCAGGTAGACTAAAAATTGTGATCTAATTTTGTATCCCTAACATGAACACTTTATTTCTGTAGTAGTGAAGATTTTGTGGGTGTCATCCCCACCCCAGTTTTACCTTATTGGGTTTATGGGTTATCAAATTCTATATCTTGAGTTATTTATTTACTGTCATGGATGCTACTAGATGATAGATCAATTAAATTATGCATGATTTTGGATCAGTTTGTTTTAAGTGATAAAAATTTGAAGATCTGATTCATCCCCCCCTCTTAGTATCTTTCTTTCCCATATTGTATTTCCAAAAATTGGTATCGAAGCTCAATTCTCCTACAAAAGGTTTTAATCAAGTTGAGAGAATAGATCTTGAGATGGATATTTACAAATTGGGTAAATTCATTGAGAATCAAAAGATTTAAATTCAGCTAGCATTACATCAGCTTGAGACAGAAAGACATGAATTGAGAAATTCCTTGATATTTAGGAAAGATTTGGCCAAACAAATGAATGACACTCATTATGAGGAAGAAGACACTGCAAAGTATATTTCATAATGGAAAATCTATTGAGAGATATGTAGCAATTTCAGATCTACTGGAAAGGAACAATACATTGTGTGAAGAAGTAAGAAACTTGAAAAGAGAACAAGAAATGCAAACAGTAAGACTATGTGAAGTAGTGGAACAAAAGAAGAAAGCTGAAGATGACAAAGCTATGGCTGAAGAATACAAAAGAGTAATGACTATTAGATTTGATGAAAGGACACATGATGTAAAAATTATGAAAAATAATCAAGTTGACATGGTGAATAACCTGCTACTTGCAAATCAGGAGATCAGTAGGAAAGACATGGAAATTGTGAATCTGAGATCTGAGAATAGTCAATTGAAAGATGAATTGAGATTTGAGAAAGAACTTAATGAAATATTGAATAGACCCAATGAAGCTTTGAATCATTTTGAAAACCTAATAGAATCATCAAGGAGATCTAAAGATTCTTCTGGATTAGGTCATATCGAATAAAAGACATCTACTAAGAAGGGAGAATAATCTAAGATTGGTGAAAAGAGGAATGCAAAGTCAAAGAACATCAAACCTGTATGCCACCACCATGGAAAATCAAGACACACATCAAACATTTGCCAAAGCAATAACGGTAAGTCCAATCCTAAACCTAAGTTCAATGGTTATTGCTTTAACTGTAAGAAGTTTAGACATCAAGCACATGAATGTTGGGAAAAGGAAAATAATGCACCTCCCACACCTAGATTCAATGGGTATTGTTACAACTATCAAAAATTTGGACATAGAGCACAAGAATGTAGATCTAATGCTAAACAACAATGGACATCAAAGACACAAGAAAAAGCACCAAGGAAAGTTAACACTTACAATTGGGATTAAAACACACGGCATAGTTGTCTTACTATGGTGAGTATGGGCATGTTCCATAAAATTGCATAAACACACATTTTAGAGGAAAATCCAAGAGTTGGATGAATGGAAGCCTAGTTTCCTATAATTTTCTGAAAATAAGTCACACTAGGAAGGATTGCAAGACAAGGGTACCTAATCCTATTGTTGAAGAAATTAGAGAACAAATGAACCAGACATGGATAAGGAAAATAGAAGTGAGAAAAAAAAAAGATACTGAAGCCGATGTCACCCAATCCAATGGATTAGGTGATCACACTATCACTAATTAAGAAAAAAAAAGGTATGTGAGGAACTGTGTTTATATCTCATATCTTTTATAAGTTCCTAACATATAAAGTGCAAAAGTCTATATCTGCATATGTTAAGATGCATCAGGACATATTTTTGAGACATGTACCTAGAAAATTCAATATGTACTATTGGTGTTGAGCAATAGTACTATTGTACACTGAGACCGAGTTCTCTAGTATGTGTCAAGCTGGTATGGGTCGTGACCAAGAGATAGATGAGTTTTGTGAGTCAATCGAGGACAACTGTTTGGCACTCACTCAACGGATAGAACATTTATTGCAAGCCTAAATTTTGACCTTTGGAGCCTATAAAGGAATGAGTCATTCATTACTCATTTTCACCTTTAGATCAATAATTTCATAGAGTGTTGGAGCATTTGCAAAATTTATTTCTGCAAAGATCTTTCAAAGACTTCTACAGCGTGTTGTCGGCTATCCTAAGTAAAAAGTATGAATTTCAACATCTGCCAAGGTATTCTTTTCATCATCTTTGAAACCCTATTTCTTTTGAAATCATGGCCACTAGTTCTTCCATAGTAGTGAAAGGTATGGAGGAGTTTCTAAAAGTTCAATTGGTAAGGAGCGACACCTGTGTGCCTCCTTATTTTTGAGCAATTCCTAAGAGCGCCATCTAGGGTGATCTGACTGTAGCCCTATCATTGATTCCACCTAAGGTACTCATGATTCATGATATTAGGTCATGTTATATGTGCAAGATAAGTGAAGTGGGCGATCATGAGCTAAGAGAATCTTACAACAAATTGTGCAAAGACATAGCCTTAAAAGTTGAACACAAACATTTAGCCGAGAGAGGGTTAACTCGTGCCCTAGATTTTCTGAGGGATTTCAGAATGGAATGGATCAAGATTTTTTTGAGTGGTGTACATGACATGAAAACATGGCTGGAAAATGGACCAGTTAAGATTACAAAGGAAATCATCCATCACATAATTGGTTATCCAATTGTTAACGTGAAGAGAACCATGAGATGTCAGAGTAAGGAAAACATAAAAGAATTCACTAGAGCCATTTGGAATAAAAGAGGAATGCTGATCTCTACTATTATAGATTTGTAGCTTGATTTTGCAGTTAAGGTTACTGCTCACAAATTTTATCAGTCGAGCCAGCTGGACAGTGTCCCATGCATTGTAGTCGACCAGGCTTGGAATATTGTGAAGAAGGATCATACTTATGACCTTGCTGAGCTTCAACTAATGCAACTGACTGAGAACCTTTCTTCAATCAGAAAGGCAAAGAATTCAATGTGTAAGTTTGGATCTTTTCTTATTTGTATATTTTTCTATATACATAATACATTTCCTACTTTTGGAAACGTAGTGTGGAAAACAGATAGACCTATTACACACAAAATCAATGCATTTATTCAGCAATTAAGTGATAATTTTTACAATGTGATGGGAACATATTTTTTCAAATTTAGGAAAAAGATGAGATTGAGGAGCAGAATTCCCAAATCACCAGTTGAGAAACACTATGAGGATATATATTTTCTGGTAGACACAAATTTTACTTATGTTCAGGATGTAGTACCAATGGTATCATGGCTAAGGCCATTACCTTATGAAGTGAACATTCATGAGACATCTTTAGCTATAAAAACTCTATTGGCATAAGAGATTGATGGTGCAGCCAAATGCTTTGGAAAATATGAAGAAGCTAAGTCCAAAATCTCTATGAATTTGAAGGATGGCACTATGGAGAGAGAAAGGAAAAAAATTGTCAAAAATTTGAAGAAGATGGTTGGAATTGAGAGTGATGAAGAAGTAGAGGATGCACCTTTGGGTTTATTAATAGGACATGGAGAAGATATTCCTAGTGGAGAAGAGGAGAGTGAACCTGAAGAGGATATCACTGTGAAAGGAAAAGCGAAGCAGCCAGTGGTTACCAAGGAAACTAAAGAAAGAAAAGCCAAACCTAAGGCTACCCCTCTTGTTGCTAACCGGCCTAGGACTAGGGCATCAACTATTTAATCTCAAGCCAAGTAAACAAAATTATATACAAAGACGAATTTTGGAGAGACCATTTCAGGGAAGAGAAAACAAGTTGAAACAAAGGCAGTGCCGAGCAAGCTTGAGAAGAGACCGAGGAGAAAACTAATCTTGGAACAAGAAGATGATGAGGAGAAGATAGATATATATGAACCTAGAAACATGCCTACAACATCACATAAACCAATGACCAGTATTGATGAGGTATGCAAGAATATTAGAAGTATAGCTAGTTTAGATGGATTTAAATTTATCAAGTATGGGAAGCAAAGCATAGAAAACAAGCATAATATTTAGGAAGCACTAATAGATATGATGTTTACATTCAAGATGACATGTGTAGAGATAGGAAAGCTTGTTCCTATAGAGATTTATGATGTTTTATCACAAAAGTGGCAGTATGCTTTGATGACCAAAAGACAAATAAGGGAAGGAACACTAGCTAAGGTCATTCATGATTTAACCAAGAAACAGATAGTCAAGTTCATTGAACAATATCAAAGGAAGTTTATTCCTAAACAAAGAGCCTATGCAATATTAAATTTTTTGTTGAAGGTGTAGTACAATAGAGCACCAGAATATGGAAGGAAACTTTTGGGTAATCACTAAGAAGGCTAATGAGAAAGATGAAGGCACCTCAGAGCCAAATGAAATGGAAGACCAAATTGCTACTAATCAAGTAGAGACTAAGAAAAAACCACAAGAGGAAATAGGCAATGAGAAAACTACATATTTGACAATGGATAGTCCCATTGACACTACACTTTAAGATAACAGTAATCTGGATGCCAAGGATCAGAATGAGTCGACAGACACAGGTATGCAATCATCCATTCAAGAAACTAAGGTCGAGACAAAGAAAGAAGGAGAAAAGGAGGTAATCAATACTAATCCACCTATTTTAGAGGTTTTACAAATAGTTTTAGAGAGTGGAGATAAGATGGAATAAATTGAAAATAAGCCTACGGAACAAGAGGCTATACAAGTGTTGGTGGATCTACCACACTCTATATCATCTACTCTTAATGGACCCAAAATGGGTAGTATACCTGACCTGCAAGAAATCTTGACTCAGATGAATGCAACAATTGAAATTAATACTGACAAAGGAAAAGATATCACATAACCTAAGCCGATTATCAGCTCACCAGAGCTCAAGAAGAGGAAGCTAAACAAGAAAATGTCACCAAGCTTAAATGTCACATTGGATTAAGTTATTGTGATTCCTAAATGGGATCCTGAGAGTTTGACATATGAGCAGATTCAGACCCTTCAAGACCTATTGAAGAGGAAGAAGAGACGAGAGGAAATGAAGAGGGAACAAAAGTATAAGCAAGTTCTGCATGACATAAAGGATATTTTTGTTAAATATTTTGATATGGAAGATGTAAATGAGAAAGCAACAATACTAGAAAAATTAGTTCACATTGTGAAAAAAGTTATTGATGAAAATATTGAGGCAAATGACAAATTGTTGCAATGGTCTGACAGAGGATTTGAGAACAAAGTCTTGGAGAAGATATCTGGAGAGATTGCTACCAAACAGGTTGAAATTTCTTCTCTTGTTGAGATTCTTGAGGAACTTGCGAATAATGTTTTTTCATTGTACAAAAGATTATGGAATGTAAAATTATTTACAAAGGATAATCAACAACTTATTGAGAAGTTGCATTTAGATATAAAGTCAATAGCAAGTTCATTGAGCATGGATGTTATTTCTAGCTCCATACATTTTGATAGGTTGATACATGCACAGAGGAGATTAGCTGATCTTATGGGTGAAGATGGCCGAATCAGGGCCAAATTAATAACAATTAAGGCTAATTTGATACCTCATTTGGAGGTTATTCAGAAGGAACTAACAACTGCACGAGAATTGGTCAAGAGATATCCTCATCTCTCTACTGCAGATAGTTTGGTAAGTCTAGCTACAGAGCTATAAATTAAGTTGGAGGTTATGAAGTTTGTTAAGGATAGTTGGGATACATCATTTGCATTGATATTACAGCTTCATAAACCATTTTTGGACAAATATAACTTAACCCCCACAACTATCAGTGACAAAAACAAGGGGGAAATAGGAAAGGAAACAAAAAAAGATGTGCAGAACCAAGTATAAATATCTTTGCTGAAGGCATGTATATTATGTATATAGTGTATGAAGTATGAAGTATAATCTAAGGGGGAGTACATTGTGTACTTAGGCAAATTTTGTGAATATAAAAGAAATGATAATTATTTTTTCCACTAATATCAGAGGGGGAGATTGTTGATCTCTAAGTTTTGTTGATCATTAGTGTCCCACACTTAGTCATTTATCTAGGCAGTTGTAGCTAGTCACCACTGCAACCGAGCTATCCGGTATAGGCCAAGCTATCAATCATAGTCATTGTCGAGCAGATAATAGTTTCTGAGTCACACGATTGCCAAGTTCAGTCCATGCCAAATGCTAGAGTATTTTTGTGTCGAGCAAGAAAGTTTTTTTATGTATGTCAGGAATGACACCAATTTTGTGGTAAAATATTTTGGGTCAACTTATTTAAGCATTTAATATTTTCAATAAGATAATTATGCATTTAATTATTTGATCCCACTATGTGGCATGGATCCAATCAAGAATTTGGATTGTCCTAAGCGACATAAGCATTTGATCTTAATCATTGATCTTAATCTAATTGCCATATTTGTAAAGTATATTAGGATTGCATCATACCCTAATTGGGTAGTACTATGAGAGGAGGTATATGCGTACATGAGAGATGTGCAAAGGGTTGTTTTGTGAGAGGAAACATAGATCTAGTAGAGTGAAACTGCAGTGAGCAGGAGAGTAAAGATATATCAAATTATTAGATCAGAGAAGGTATTGAAAAGAGGAGATCCATTATTAGCATCAAAGTGCATATCGAAGGATCAGATCTTGAGACATTCTAACAAGTGTATTAGGTGAAATCTCTTAACAGAGTGGTTCAAAAATACCTTTCTAAATCTCTTAGCTGAGTGCTTACTTTGTTGTAAGATTAAATCCTTTTACAAGGTAGATTGTAATGATCTGTAGCTCTTAATCAGGTAGACCTTTAACCAGGCAGATTACAAATTGTGATCAAATTTTGTATCCCTAACAGGCACACTTTATTTCTGTAGTAGTGAAGATTTTGTGGGTGTCATCCCCACACCAATTTTACCTTATTGGGTTTCTAGGTTATCAAATCTTGTGTCTCAATTTATTTATTTACTGTCATGGATGCTACTAGATGATAGATCAATTACATTTATGCATGATTGTGGATCAGTTTGTTTTAAGTGATAAAAAGTTAAAAATCTAATTCACCCCCCTCTTAGTATCTTGCTTTCCCATATTGTATTTCCAACAAAAAGGTATATTCCTATATGCACTAGAAGTATAAGTAAATGAGAGTGATTCTATTAGGGATCAACTTGTAGACATATTCCACAAGTTCAATAAAGATTTAAGTGGTCAAGAAAAACTACTGTAGAAGGTAGAAAGAAAGTTTGAGAACAAAGTTCTAGAGATGTTGCAAGAAAGATTACAATTGATCAAGTGAAGCTAAACTCTCTTAAGCTCTCTAGAAACTATAGTAAATAATGTTGCTTAATTATTTGTAAATTTAAGTGATACTTCAAACTTCACAATGGAAATCAAGACAAAGCTGACAAAGTTAGATACAAATTTGAAGGATAGTGCAAATCAGTTGGCACTTAACCAGAGTTTGAGTTCAGCACACTTTGAGAAAATTAGGTATCTGACAGACATGCAGGCTGAATTACTAAGGGAAGAAGCAAGGAAAATATAATATATCACAGAAATGCAGAGCCAACTCCTTCCACACATGGATATAATGCAGAAGCATATAGCTCATGCCAAGACTCTTATTTATGACAACAACTTTTTAGTTGTTAAGCTGATGATGGAGCTATCAGTAGAGATATGGAAAGAGTTTCACATCTTGAAGGTGTTGCAAAATAATTGGGAAAATACTTTGTCTCAGATTCTTAAGGTACATAGTGATTTCTTATCCTATTTTGGTATTACCATATAGGTATATTTTGGCATTTGTGTCAAAAACAAAGGGGAAATGTGTGTGTGTGTGTGTATATATATATATATATATATAAGGAAATACATGTACATAAGAGAAGTAGAGTAGAGATATATATAAGTGTTACAAAAATAATTTTTGAAAAACCAAATAGAGTCAGTTGTAACCGAGTCATAGAGCTATCTAAAGCCTATGATAGGGTAGACTGGAAGTTTCTTCAAAAATTTTTAAGTAGCTTTGGATTCGATGAGGGGGTTATCAAAATAGTTAACCAATTGGTCTCTACAGTGTCCTCCTCTATGATGGTTAATGGGGGCTCTTCAAATTTTTTTAAACCTACAAGGGGTCTTAGGCAGGGGGATCCTATCTCTCCTATTCTGTTTGCAATTTTGGCTGAAGGGCTGGGAAGATATATTTCCAAACTTGTTAATTCCGGTCTCTTATCTGGCCTTTGCCCCTCCTTGGCCAAAACTTCCTGCTCCCATGAATAGTTTGTAGATGATACTCTTATTATGGGTGAAGCTTCAGTTAAAGAAGCAAGGAACCTCAAAAAAGCCTTATCTATATATATCTCAGCTACTGGACAATCTATCAATTGGGATAAGAGCTCATTATTCTTCATCAATACTCCTATTGAGAGACAAATTAAGATTTCTAAAATTCTTGGCTGCAGCATTGGTATCCTTCCCTCCTCCTACTTGGGGCTTCCCCTCTGCTCAAAGCCTCCTGATATCTTCTGGAACCAAATTTTTGATAGATTCAATAGGAAGTTGGCTGGTTGGAAATGTGCTCTCTTGAGTAGTGCTGGTAAACTTCAGCTATTGAAATCCACATTGCAAAATCTTCCTGTGTATGCTTTAAGTCTTTTTAAGATCCCCCATAAGTTTGCAATGGTGCTGGAAACGATTCAAAAACATTTTTTATGGACTGGAGTTGAAGAGAAAAAAAGGCTCAGCTTGATCGCCTAGGAAAAAGTTTGCAAACCCAAAAATAAAGGGGGTCTGGGGATTAGACCTATTAAGACTACTAATAAGGCTCTAATTGCAAAGCAGGTTTGGAGAATTTTTGGTGACTCTAAGAAATGGAAAAACATAATAAAAAATAAGTACCTCACCAACTCAAATAGTTTAAAGGATCTCTTAAACAACGACAATAGAGCTAAGGGTTCTTACATTTGGAATAGCTTATGTTCTTCCATTGATCTTCTAAAAAAAGGTATAAGATGGAAACTGGGTGATGGAACTACAATTGATTTTTGGGAAGATCCCTGGATTTATGATTATCCCCTGATTGAAAGACAAGAATGGAAGGACTTTATTACGCAAGCTAAAAACACCTTTGGAAATAAAGTCGCTGACTATAGGAATACCAATTCCTGGAAGGATCTATCCTGCATTGACAGAAGTCTCTTACCCCTCATGTTAGATTTGCAGTCCTGGACCAGTGAAGGTAATACTCCAGACA
>MU226963.1:1005323-1015428 GCA_018584345.1 Thuja plicata | reverse complement strand
AATAAGAGGAAGTCTGTAGGATCTCTGCCTAAGTCTTCTAAACCCAAAAAATCCTCTCTGTCTTCTGGTCCGTCTTCTTCTTACTCCCCGGCTGTCTTGAAGAAACCTAAACTTTCTAGTGGCATTGGTGGTGCGGAAAAGACTGCTCTGGATAATCCTCCTTGTCATCATATCTAGTCAATTGAAGGCAAGAAGCATACCCCTCTGGATTCTGAAATTGATGATGCCCAGAATAGTCAGCGGGATCCTAGTATTGAGTTGCCCCACTCTACCCAGACCCCAGTGGTGAAGGATACGGTGGACACCGAAATTACTAATATTAAGGGAAACCCAAAGGATAGTTGTATCATCCCTAATTCTGGGGAAAAATTTAATTCTGGTCTGAAAAATGATAACACTGATGGTAATGAGGATAAAGGGACAGAGACTGATAAGAACAAAGATGCAGATATCAATACCATTGACAGCAATGCTGAAAATTCAGGGGATAATAGTTTTAAAGTCCTTGAAGAGGAAAACTTTGAGTCCCATGAGTCTCCAACCCATGAGAAGGAGAATTTGAAAGATGAAAGTGATAGAATCTTCCAGGGGAGTAAATCCCAGCCTCTCCAAAGAGATATTCACAGGATGGATACTGAGGTCAGAAGGACCATTGTTATGTCTCCCTTGGAAATTGCCAAAAATAAGTCAATATATAGTTACAATTTGGATAAGTGGGTGCAGTCTAATCTGGTTGAACTCAAAAATAGATGCATTAAGCTAGAAAATAAGAACTCCTTGATTAAAGAAACCATGACTACTATCAGAAATGATCTTTCCCATAATTCCAATGTCCCTGTTAAAGATCATAGTTCTGAAATTGATGAAAAAATCAGAAATGCAGTAGAGCTAGCTATGATTCCCATTCAGAAGAAAATCAATGGGAATGAAGAAATGTTGAAACAATTGCTCACGCTGGTAAATACTGGTATGAAGGCTACTCTCGAGAACCTGATTTCTCTGAGCAATTGGCTGGAAAGCAATAAAGACAATGCTGATCATCCTATTACTTCCCTGCAAACGGGACCTGGAACACGTACTAGATCCAAGAAGCAAAAGATCAAGGATCCAGATCTCTAGAAGCTGAGAGAGAATGTGATGACTATGAAGACTCAGCTGGTGGATTCTGAAAGCTTTCTGAAGTCTTTACTCTGACTTTGGTGCTGGCGGTCTTTCTTTCTGTTTTCTTTCCAGCGTTTCTTTTATTTTTTGTCTTGTTTGTATCTAATGCCAAATGTGGGTTTTGACCCATTGTAGACCGCTCCCCTCCTTGGGACAGTCTATTGTTCTTTGGGATTTTTTGCCTTTCCTTTCTATGCTTTGTTAAAGGGTTTCGGGGTTCCCTTCAAAACCTACTTTTACCGTAATAAAAAACCGAGTCATAGAGCTATTGTCAAAACCCGAGCAACTACCTAGGCATATGGTAAGGGGGAGTTTTGACTCAGAAGTTTGAGAAGTTTTTGAACATGATAAGTGTTTTTGGTCACTAATGCAAAAGGGGGAGTTTGATGACATTATGGAAAGACATATTGTCAAGTAGTACCAAAACACTTAGTCATCACAGTGTTGATCGAGCCAGCAATGCAACCTAAGCAATTACATTGTAACCCAAGCAATGACAGTGTCGACCAAGCAGACACTGGTAATCAATATTACTCGAGTGATCAATGTAGCCTAAGTACATAGAGTAGCCCGAGTACCAAAGCTTAGTATGTTTCCTGAGTGATAGCATAATGCCCGAGTGCCAGTATATTTCCCGAGTGGATCACTGGACCCAAGTAATAGTTTTGGGCCAACTTAGCTTATATTTTTTGATATTAATTTATCACATAGAAGATAACTTACATAAGTATTTGATTTGGATAAGGTATAAATATAAAGTATTTTTTTTATCCAAATGAGAGTGAAAATGTATGTAGAAATGTGTATGCGAATATGAAGTGGCAGATTGTTTAAGAGGCTACAATAGTATAAGGAATAAGAGAGACTCATTCATCACAATCGGCTGATTATTTTTTATATCATTGGATCTTATTTAAAAATTCAGAGTTGCATTGAAGATCATCTATTGGTTCATCCTAACAGGTGCATCAACAAAATCCTCTAACAAGGTGGACCTAACATTCCCTTACAAATCTCCTAACAGAGTTGCATTACTTGATTGTGTTGTACTAAATCCTTTCACAAGGTGGACCTAGCAACCCTTATTGCTCCTAACAGGGTAGGCCATTAGAAGTGGTCAATTGTAATATTTAACAGGCTAGATTTATACTCCAGTAATAAATCTTATGGGTACCATCACCACCCCATTTTTACTTTCTATTTGGAAGGTTTCTGGGTAACCAAATATTGTGGATATTTTATTGCTTTTCATTTCATGCATGCAATCAGATTATATAATCTAATAATGTATTAAAAGGATTAAGTTTTATTGGTTACTAATTTACCCCCTCTCTTAGTCACCTTGACTCAACATATTTCCAACAACCATTTCCTCCATCTTTCCATTTACTGTTGACAACATATAGCTCTACCACAAATCCAATCTTTGTACCACTAGTAACCTTTGGAATTTTGAGTAATTTTTTTTAATAACAATCATATTTTCCTCAGTAATCCTATGGGATAACACAGTTTCCCAAAAATTCTAGACTTTACCTCTTCTATGTAGAATAAATCCTTATCAACATAGAAGACAACATCATCATTATACTGGTCAATTACCTTAGGAGGAAATCGGTTCCACATACTCAACCTATTCTTCATCTCATCAAAGAATATTCTACAATCCAAAACACTATTATCCAAGATATTCAAATGCATATTAATTTTTGAACCAGTAGACACATCATTTATCCACTTCATATTTGAACACAACTTAGCATATACAATCTCTGACAAAACCAAAGAACAAATACACTATTTACTAAACTATACACTTTTCTGGACCACAAAACATAAATCTTACCTCGAGAAAACCTTCAAGTTTTATTCTCATACTTAGGAGATACTCAACATACAAACTAAAGGGGAGACAAAATCACTTAAAAAATCCCCCTCAGACTATGAAGTGAGAGTCATTTATCTAAAGAGGGAACACCACCCAGAATGAATGTCATACCATCTTTAGAAGCATCTATTTTTGTATCCATTAAAAATATCTTGTTCTTTCCTTTTGAGTCTTTTTCAAACATCATATGATCATCCTTTTGATCATTACTTTTGAAAAACCATACAATATTTCTTGCCATCTTATAGTTATAGAAAATCAGACCATCCTTTTTCATTCTACTAGTTTCAATATTCCTGACATTGATGTTTATTCTTCATTCAACCTTTGAGTGTCCATATCCTTGTAATAATAAGAATATCCATTGAATCTCTTAACATTTCTATTCACATTCATTTTACTTATCCATTTAACTTCCTAATATCCAACTCTATTACAAGCATAACCTATTTTCTAACTTCTACAATCATTAGCTTCATGTTCTACTTTATTTCAAGAAAAAAAATTGCATTAAACAATGAATACCTGGAATGAATAGGAGCATGCCTCCAATTCATCAACCCCTTGTTTTTCTTTTTCCTACATCAGACCTACAAGGATATTTTTGTGTTTCACCTTCTTCCTATCTACTAAATCTTTTTTCTTTCACCTACTTTCGGTCTACCAGATCCTTTTTATCTTCCACCTACTTCCACTCTACCAAATCCTTCTTCTCTTCCACCAGTTTTTCTACTTTATTATTTCTTTCCTCAATGTTCTTCAGTAATGCAGAATCCACTTTGTCTTATTTGAATTCAATCTCAACTTCATCTTCCCAAATTCTACGGCATTGAGTTATAAAATGCATATTCTCACATTTTTATTCACTATATTAAAATATTTATAGTATTCCTCAAACCTCTACAAACCTTTTACTAGTATTTGTCCTTTTAATAACACAACCATAATTTTTTAACATAACTTCATAGCCTTTCTTGTACACATTTTAATATCACTTGATAATTTATGTTTCAAACCTTCAACATAATAAAAATCATTATTTTTATGCTTACCATCAATTTAAATGGCTCCAATGCCTTTGATTTGTGCACTTCCTTCTCCTACAAACCTAATTGTTCCCCCATCATATTCTTCGCACTTAATAAATCTTTTCTTTTCACCTTTCCTATGATTGGAATATCCAGAATCTACAATCCATGCATCTCCCATAACTTTACCAAGCAATGAAATCTCCTCTTTCTTTACATATTTCATTTGTAAGATAGTTAGAAATAGATATTCTTCAAATTTTTCAATAGTATCCTCATCTTCAGAGGAGTATTCTTACATGGAATATAAACTCTTATTACCCTTACCTTTGAAAATTTGTTCTTTTCTTGAAATCACCTTTCCTCTGATTACCTCTTCTATCATCATCTTCTGATTCACTATATAATTCCCTATACTTGCAAACATTAGAAAAATGTCATATTATACCATAATTAAAGAACTTAAGAGGTAAATTACCTTTGTATCTAGAAGTGTCTTGTTTAAATCTCCTTGAAACAAATGATTCAACTTCCTCCCAAATCTTGCATGTCTCTGGTTCCACTTATTCATCAACTTTAAATGCTCTCTCTCTCTCTCTCTCTCTCTCTCTCTCTCTCTCTCTCTCTCTCTCTCTCTCTCTCTCTCTCTCTCTCTCTCTCTCTCTCTCTCTCTCTCTCTCTCTCTCATTTCAAATTCCACAACATCAAATGACAAAAGTGAACCAATAAGTTGATCAAATGAATAATAACTTAGATAATTTATTTTCCTTATTTAAAATGTCATTAGTATGAACTCCTTCAGTAGATTTAATGAGATCTTAAGTATAACATATATGTCTTCTATATGTCCACTAACAAATCTGATTCTATTAGCAACATCTATGACATTGTATAAGCATCTTTGAAGACTCTCATCCTTTTCCTTTCTTAAGAACTCATACTTTTATTTTAGGTTCACAAGTCTTTCCTTTTTTGTCTATCCAGAACTGACTTATTCAATATATGTTTATCTATCTTTATACATTTCACCTTTCCAAATGATGTGTCACACAAACTACTAATGAGTATTTCTCTTTCTTTCACATTAGCTTCCTTTTATTTTTCTTCATCATTATTAAAAGGTATTCACAGAGGTGGATTGAAACTAGTTTGAATAACCTCCTAAGTACCATTCCAAAAAGTTTCCAAATATGCTTCCATCTTGTCCTTCTAATAATGAAAATTTGTACCATGAAATACCAGAGCCTGAAAGTGTAAATTATACACCATCTTTGATCTACCTAAAGCAGTTAAGATTCTTCAAGAAAAACCTGTCTTTGATACAATAAGGCCATAAATTGTAATCTCCTAATTGGTGTACAATTTCATGATTACTTGGGACCCACCTTAGTGTGTTTTCTATTATAGGAGTTCATATATAGCACTTAATGGACACCTAAATTCAAATATAAGTCTTTTATAATTTCAATATTGTTTAAAATCAAGACAAGCCCTTATCTCTAAGTATGCTCCTCTATTTTTCCTCCAATCCAATTATTTATTTCATCACCTAGGATCTATGTTACCATTTTTGGCCTTCATGTTTTGTTTCAGCCTCAAAATCAGCTAGACCTTGTAATCCAAAATCCCTTAATTATCTACGATATGTGGTCCTAATTTTAGCTCCAATTGGGTGGAACGTAAAACCCAAGGAATTTTTTCCTTGAGGTTTTGGCTAAAATTGGAATCGCGGCAATGTATTGGTGGTTTAGTGAGATATTAGGATTTATAGTTGGCTTTCTTGAGTTTTAACCCCTGAGATTTTGTGAGAAGTATATAAACACCCTTTCTCTCCTCATTTTGGTAAGATAAGTGATAAATATTTTGGAATCTACTCTCAAGCATTCGTGTCCAAGGTTACAAGGTAAACATTCAGGCATTCAATAGATATATTTCTTCTCAAGGATTCAATATATTCTTCTTCATTTGATCAAGCTTCTTTCACTCATTAAAGGCCAAGTAAAGGAGTGTCTATCAAGGAAGGAGATACACCCACATTTACATCTTTCTTCTTCTCAATAAATAATTGTTGAAAACTACAACATCCATCATATAAGGTTTTGCCTTTCATGATTTCCTTTTGGATTTTTGTTCTAAGTCAAATCTATTGCATCAACATATTTTATCACATTCAATGGAGCATTTTCATTATCAAGGTATGATACATTCTATTATTTCAGATCTAGCCTCTATTATATAATAAAACACTTCCATTTCTTTGATTTCATTTCAAGGTTGATTCTAGACAGGGGTTTGAATGAGATGAACCTCTCTATCCAAACTTCATTTTTTTGTGTAGGTATAGGTGGCATGACCATCAAGACTTGATCTAGAAAGTACATGATCTATCGAGAGGTATCCAACTGAAATTGAGAAAAATTCCTATGAACATAATGTCTTAGGCTTCTTATTCCCAAGAAAAAAACAACACAAAATTTTGTAACCTACAAGTCCACTTAAAATTTTGTTTACAAGTCAATTCAACTCTTGAGTCTCCATTTCAGGTCACAGTAGCTTCCTGTCTATTTTCTGGCAGTCTATGTTTTCTAAAATTGTCAATATTTTCTTATTTAGCCTCTTATATTGTATCATCATACAATTTTCCTCTAAAATATCACAATCTATTCATTATTGTGAAGGATCATTGCTCATTCAACTGTTAGATCCTACTTGAGCATATTGGGCCATCTTTGTTTTGATTGTGCATTAGGGAAAGGAGGAGCAATATGCCTTGCTTACCTTTTCCTATTCAACATTTTGGAGAACCCGAGTCATAACATTTCTACTTATAATTTGGTGTTTAGATTTAATTTTCATGCATTATATTTTTACATTTTATGCATTTAGTTTTGATTTTTAGTCCTATTTTTTGCATTCATTAATAAAATATACATAAAAAATGTATGTTGGTTTCATAGATCTAGTTGATTATTTCCATACATTTTCATCTTACAAACAATAAAAGTCCAAAAATATTTATTTTCATGCATTGTTATGTGTGTTTAGATTTGTCCATTTTATTCTTTGTTTCATTACATTAGCTTATTTTATTGCAAATGTTTGATTTCCTTGTACATATCTTTACTGCATTTGATGATCCATCTAGTAGTGAACAATTTGATATGATGGATGAAGTCCTTGGTAAACTTCATCTCTAGTAAGCCTTCCTCTACACCCCCTAAAATATCCTTTTTCCAAATGTTGATTAATGTGATAGAAGGATTTAGGGTATTAAACAATCCCCTTTATGGACCTCACAATGATTTCTTTCCCAAATCTTCTATCCATTTTGAATTCAAGCATGGGAAAGGGGAGCATGATGGTGTAGGTGCATGTGTAAAGAGAGCTATAATTAAGGAGAAATTGAGGATTTTAGGCGCTATACTTCATGATTCTCATTCTATTATTTATTGTTCTCATCTGAGGGTGTTCCCACAATACTGTGTCTCACTTTTTGGCCAACTTTGACACTGAAAAAAACTTTCAGGATAAAAACTTCACTTTCGGACATATATTGCTGCAAAACCATTAAAAATTTAAAGATGATGTAAACTGGTGACTTTTAACATTTTGTTTCTACTTTCTAAATATATATTTTTTTAAAAAAATTTGGAATTGATTTGTATCCATTTTTCCTTATCCTTTCAAAAGTGGTTTGTATGAAAAATCAACATTTTTGAAGAGTCATAGTCACTCAAATCGGCATAAGTTTTCTTTCAAAAATGATAGAAAAGTAATTATTTTGAGGTTAAGTTTGTAACACCAATACCTAGAGGATCCAATTGGTTTTGTTCAATTTGGTTCAAAATTTTATAGTTTATCAAGTTATGAAGTCACATTAACTATAATTTAGACACAGGTTCCTTCAGGTCGCTCTAACTTGGTCTGGATCTATCAATTTTTATTTATTTTTGGATAGAAAATTAACATAAATACCCATTTCCTAAATATTTTTCATAATTTGTTTTTCCAAATTTTCTACTTTTCCCAAAACATTGAAGAGAGAGGTTGCTAAATGGCCAAGTACCCTATGTTTAATTAAACTAAAAATAGAAAGTCACAATGAGCTAAATGTATATTATAATTATAGTCATTGTAAAGCTTTTTCAGAGTAGCATAATTTGGCATTTTTTATTTCAGAAGATTGTCTTATTTGGCCCTTGATTGAGACTTTAAAAGGGCATAATTTTGCAGAATGTTTTTGTCCTTAGCAAAAAAATAAAATTTAACCTCTTCACAGGAAGGGGATAAAAGGAATTTGTGTGAAGGCCCCTTTGCACAAACACCCCTTGAAAAAAATATGACTCAAAGGACACCGTCGGATTTTTTTCCAGGCATGTTTTCCTGAACTAGGTCGACTATTTTTTTTTTAAATTTTTGTCGCAAATTTTCATTTGGGTATAAATTTAATTTTTTTTTAAAGAAAAATAAATCCATTTAATTCACTACTTTTAAAAAGAAACATCTAGTCAAGTTAATATATGCAAGTTTTTAACCCTTTCTAATTTTTTGAAGGCATTTAAAAAAAATGGAAATGGGAAATAGTAACGAATGGAAAAGTAAATCTGCAAGGAAAAGGTCACCTGGTAGAGAAAAAAAATCACGAAGCTTCACTGGCATATTATTATAAAAATAAAGAAGGTAAGCATCTCTAATTTCACATGCTTGAGTTTTATGTCTCTATTTTTAAGTTTTCTCTTTTTTTTTTTCAAATTTGATTCTTTTTGGTCATGTACCTCATAATCAACAAGTACAAGATGAAGGCGAAGCTTAGGTAGGAGGGTCAACACAAGTAGAATAAATGGATGTTAGAAAAGGGTCAACGTGACTCATTACAAAAGCTCAAGCAATGGAATTTTGAAAAGGGTCAGGATTACTCCTGATGGAACCTCAAGCAATGGATATTCGAGAAGGGCCAGGATCAATTGCTCCTACCAGTCTGGATGAACATATAAATCTAGCTCAAAATGTAAAGAAAATAATTAATTATAGAAACCTAGATCATTTAATTACAATAGATGTGGAGAAATTGAGATCACCTGCTAATGTTCAACCCTCAAGGCTCTCTAAGAAGGGGTCAATGAATAAGATAACAAGGAAAATAATGACTAAATTTGATAATCTTGAAACCCTTGAACAAGTCCAATTTGTTTCAATATTAGTTATAAAAAAATGTTTCAAGAGCCATTAAAATTGTTGAGTGTAAACACAACATCAAAAAAGAGAAAAAAAATTCTAACATGCAAAGTGGTATTATTAATAATGGTAGGAAAGGTTTGGGATTTATAGGGAAGCAATCTTGATCTAAAGATAAGGCCATTACAAGAAGAGTGATGTTGACATCCATTGTTTGTAACATAATGCCCAAAAACAAACAAATATCTTCACTTTCATCTAAGATTGTTTTTAGTAAGAAAACAATATCAAGATATATTAAGAAGAGAATTATTGAACCTTGGAAGGCAATTGGGAAATTATGTGTAGAGGTCCTCATTCTAATAGGATTGAGGAGGAAATCAGGAATTTGATAACATCATTTTGGAATGATAATACCCGCCCTTCATCAAACACTAGAGATGTTATCAGACACATGATTAGAGATAATGAATATTAACATCATACAAAACATTGGTTGGACACAATGCAACATGAAATGTATGTGTCATTTTGTAGTTCAAATCCTAATATAAAGATTGGGAAAACATTGTTTGAAATATTGAAGCCATATAAAACTTCTTGTTGTTGTTATCATATGAATTTGATCTCCACTATAAGGTTTTCCAAAATTTTGTAGAAGACACTTATGGTTTTCAAAATTCTCCTCTTAGTAGACAAAGTAAGTTCATCTCATCCATTTTATGTGACAAAAGAGATGATGGAGCTGGTTGGAAAATTGCATAATGTTTGAAATAGAGATCTTGTTTAGAGAGAATTTAGTATTCTTTATTGTGTTGTTCACAAGATCTTACCTTGAGTATATATATATATA
>MU226963.1:960553-997661 GCA_018584345.1 Thuja plicata | reverse complement strand
ATATACATATATATGTATATATATATATATATATATATATATATGTATATAAATATATATGTATATATATATATGTATATATATATATATATATAAACATATATAAATGTATATATGTGTGTATATATATTATATATATGTGTGTGTATGTATATATGTATATATATATGTATATTTATATATATATATATATGTATGTATGTATATATATGTATGGTCAAAATTGTGTGTATATATCCTTTGATTTCTACTGATTAAGACCATATTTAAGGATTGGTCAAAATTGGTAAGTATAATAAATTAAGTTACAGATACACATGTATATATCTATATCTAGTTTGAAGTAAGTATTTTCTCTCATGTATGCATTTGTTGTGTAGGAGTTGTCTTTGCAGTGATTATTGATCCTGGAAATGTAGAAGGAGTTAGGTACTATTAATATTATAATGTCCAATATTACTGAGAGAGGGGGGTGAATCAGTAATCTATTAGATCTAAAACTTTTCACAATTCATTGAACACATTAAAAACATTCATCAACTTAAAGCTTATGCAAAAAATAATAAAACAAGTGAAACCATCCAAAAATGCAACACAAGAACACCAATATTTTTATTGTGGAAAACCTTGGTCAGTGGGAAAAGCCATGATGGGGATTAGTACCCAAAAATATTTTCACCCTTCTTAAATTTACCCTGTTAAAGGCCTAGCCCTGTTAGGATCTTAAAATGATGTTTTGTTAGGAGAAGACCCTATTAGGAGTCACCCTATTAACGGATTTACCTCTAGCCCTACTAGGATATTTACCTTGTTAGGAGTAACCTTTTTAAAGGATTTAAACCTTAGTTAAAGAGTCGCTTGGTTAAACGATTTAGAAATTAGACCTGTTAAAGTCTACCTGGTTAAGGGATTTTCTTGTTAACCTATTAGGATTCAACAAGTACAATGATCTAGGTTTAGTAGGCCCCCTCTTCTTTTTTAGATCTAATTAAGCACAATACTTCTTCTTCTTGCAGACAATCTTCTGTCTTTACGCAACTGCACCTTGGCATCCACGATCTACACTTGCATAAAGCATTGATTTTCATATATGTACATTAAATGTCTATTAGGGAATTTAAATTCCTTAAAAAACATATTACAATCTTTCTCTGTTGATCCTTGAAACCTAAAATGTGTTACCAATCAAGAACATTGACTAAAAAACTCAAGTCGGTCATAAGATTCATGCCACATAGATTTGAATCAAGAATAGTCAACCTTTTTGACTGCTTCAATAGGCTTCCAAAACTTGATTAAATACGATCACCTAAAGAAATAAAATATAAATTAATCATTAAAAAACTCTTATTCCATGTCACCTTGACACCTAGATAATAGAAACATCCACTGTAACCAATTGCATCATCACCACGCACAGATCTAATAGTAACCCCTCAAACCGGTTCAAACATTTTTTTATTAGGTACATAACAATCTTATGTCAATTAAAACAATGACTTCTGGTACTCCAATCCTTTTGCAATCATAAAATCTATAAAATATCCTATTGAAGATTATCATATTATGACCACAACACTTGGATCCGTACCAATTCAATAGAACAATAAAATCATTCACTATTTGTTCTGCTATCTACAATGTTGCTCTTTAATCAATCTTAACTTTCTCTATTTGTGTTCCCAACATACATGATCATAAAGAGTGCATCTAGAGACATCATTGAATCTCCAAGCATGTTCGTGCAATCCAATTCCTACTCCAACACAAAATTCATTTGCACAAATATTTAGCAGCTCATCGTGAACATTGTAAACAAATACAACACCAGGTTGACATCAATGAAAACATAATTATTGATCTTCCTATCATCAAATATCTTCCAAGAAACACTCAACAAGCTCTAAATCATTTATACCAACAATCTCCCCCTTTTACATTGATGAAAGCACCCTATTGATCTAATAATAGTTTCTCCCCCTTAGATGATGCACCAATCTTCTTGTCTTCTTCATTCCTGGTGGCCTCTTTCAAATTCTTCTTCTGATTTTCTCCCCAATACCTGTATTTGGTTCTTCTATTTAATCTAATCTTCTCCCCTTCAAAAAAAATTCCAAAAGTGCCACATAGGTCACCTACTATTGTAAAATCTTCCTTTGCATCTGATTGCTCCCCCTAAGGAGTAGTTCCTTGTAACACCAATCCAATACTAAAAAAATATTTAATGAGTCCACTCAATTGATTCATACAAAAGCATCTTAATATCCTTCAAATAGGTTAATAACCCCTACCTTACCTCTCAGATACTCAAAGGTATCTTTGGGTAGTGACTTAGTAAATATGTCTTCTAGTTTCTCCTTGGTTGGCACATATTCCAACTTGAATACCTTCTCATGCACTTTCTCTCTTAACAAATGATAATTGTTTGCAATGTGTTTAGTCTTGCAATGCATCAAAGGATAATTCAAAATATTGATTGCACTTGTATTATCTCACTAGATAGTCAAAGGTATAGTTACCTTCTCTTTGATACCTTCTAGGATCTGCTTCATCTATGTAATTTGTGTACAATTGATAATTGTTGCTACATACTAAGCTTCTCTAGTAGATTGGGATATGTAGTTGAAATTCTTACTCTAATTCCCTGCCAAGGAACCCAAGAGGAATTAACCTAAACATGATACTATGTTTGCAGAATAAATGTTTTTTGAGGTTTACAAACAAGAATATACATCAAAGCAGAAGAAATTACTATTTACTCACATGAACATAGACAAACATAGATTATAAATTAACTCAAGGGTCCCATTACTTAGAATTACATAAGACCAAAACTCAATGAGATATCCATAACAAAATATTCTCATTAATAAAAATATATTACATAATAACATCAATGAAATAATTACAAGATTACAATTGATACCACCTGGTATACATAAAACCTACATCCTCTACACATGTCGTAGGGTATGTGGTAATCACGTAATACAATAATATTATAGTTATCCAAAGTCAAGTATCACATGTGATATAATAAATAATTGTACAATAAATATGATATGATAAAAACCTCCATCAGAGAAAGAGAACTACAACCAAACCAAGGTATATTTACCACTAGCACATGAGTGTGGAATATAAAAATGGTAAAAAATCACTACCACCCATCCATGTGGAATTGTAACATTCCACCCCACCATGCTGAGGAGGTAACAAGAAGACCTCACTCAGATATCAATCCAAAAATAAAGGATCATCTAAGCAAGGGGATCCTAAAATCTCACTAACACAAAGTGTACAAATCAAGCTATGAGGTATGACTCACTAAACTAGAGGCAAATGATACACGTAGGAAACCTAGACTATGTATAGGAAGGTGTCATCATATACATCTAACCCTTAAGTCTCAGCCTGTCAATCTCTCAGGACCCTAACACTTAAGTGACCATAGACGGTATCAATGAATTCTTGTACAAATGAAGTCATTAAGTATGCTAGACTCACACCTCACAAGGTGGCAAGCATATTCTCAACACTCCATCTTAGCCTATACAAGCGCTCAAGTATGTGGGAGGAACCTTAACTTATTAATTCATTTTTAAGTCCCTTAATGTGTTAAATGTTATCACTGGATTAAAAAACTTGCAATAAGTGATCCTGTCAGCCACTTGTGGGCCCTGAAACATTATTGCTAGCCACCCCTTACTACACATCTAGATAACTTATCCTAGGTTTACTGATCATAGATACTGATCCAAAAGTGGTATAAAAACATAAAACCCCAAATCCAGTTGCTCTCAACATCATGAACGATCAAATATAAAGCACAACTCAAAGTACACAGAAACATCAATTAAACCAGGTTAAGGGTTGGTACAAAGGATCAAATCAGAACCATAATTAGGATTGACTCAGAATACACATCCCAACACCTCTGAAATTTTCCTAGGGAAAAACTAAAACCCAAACCCATATTCATAATGTATAACCAATTCGTAATCAGATAGATAACACTCACATTTAACACTTTACTTCAAATAAGTCAAATATTTACTAAGCTCATCCTTATAACTGACTAATTTAACATCACCATTGAGCTAACTAAAGATATTACTTCCATTGAAAACCACTATTTTTAATTCTATAATTAAATCTATAACTCTTGATAAAAATCAATGTACATGTTATATCTACCAGATCACCAATTAATTACATCCAAACAAAGAAAAAAAGTATTATTAACCTCTTAAAAGTAATTTATAATGAAAATCCCATATAAGTTAATTCAAAAGAAAGCACCCCAAAAACAACAACCATAAAATTAACATAGTTTAATACTATTATTAAATATTAACTATTAATACTAATAAAATAATTGTTAAATATTAGTAATTGTAATTAATTAAGTATTGCTATAAAAAAACATTAAAAAAAACAAACTAAATTAAATAAAATTAAATTAAATTTTAACATAATAATAAATTATTTTTTTAAAAGTTATTAATATTGGGGGGACAGCTCGACCTCACCACCCCAGCCGTGGAGTGTGACCCGTGCCCACTGTCGGCGACAATCAGTGTCGATATGGCAGTGGCACTGCCAGATGATAGTACTACCGAGCGACAGGCACTTTTGTGCCGACAATGTACTATCGTGTCAGCAGTGCTGCCTACTGAGCACACAACACAATAGGTGGGGGGTTGAGGGTCCTACCTCCCTACCACTTTCTTTTTTTATTTTTATTTTTTAAATTCTTTTTCCATTTCATTTTTTTTTGTTTTCATTTTTTTTGTTATATATATATTTTTTTAAAAAAGACAAATTAAAATATATGCATATTTTTTTTTTAGTTTTTTAATTAACTGGTTTATTTTTTAGATATCTATATTTTTTTTTTGAAAAACCAGCAAATATAAAATAATTGTTCGATGTAATTTATAAAGAGATTTTTAGGAAATAATAGGAGATTTCATTAAGAAAAAATTATAGCAAGACTATGTATATTTCTTCATTTTTTCCAAGGTTCAGATTGAAGGCCAATTTCCTTTAATAAATGGGATTTTAATAATTTAATCAACATAACCATCTCAATACAAGACTATCAACTTTCAACCAAAACCTATGCAATTCATTATCAGCCTTATAGGGTTTAGTTTCTATGATAAAAAACCTAGTTTATTTTTCTTTTCTAACTGAATCAAAACAATCATTGAGAACCTATTATACAAATAATAAACATAAACATAGGTAATCAGATGACATTGATATTCAGACATGAAGACACACTTTTACAAGAAAAAGAATAAAGCAAGTGGGTATTCAAACCCTACCTCAACCACTGAAAATATGCACCAAAGATTTTGAAGCCAAAAGTCTCGATCCTTTTTCCAGTTTGATCTCTGTAGCTAAATCTGAAAGCAAAGCAACCTGCAATGATCTCTTTCCCAATGGAATCCAAAACTTCAAGAAATTTTTTTCCAACAAAACAACAACAAAGTTCCAGAGTTCTCAAAACTTGTATCCAAAACCTGTGTCAGCTCTAAAATGACAGAAAGTATCCTCATAAAGACTCAAACCCTAATTTTTCAATAAAATAAGAGAAGCACACAACTTTCCTTCTTTTCCTATTTTTGAGAGAAAAACATTCCAAATAAAATTAAAATCCTCTTTAATTGAAATTTCACCTTAATTGAGCATGATCTCATAACACAGCGGTGCCTACGAGCCCCAGTAACTGGGAAGTTGAATGTTCAAACCATAGGAAGTGCAATCAAGCAAGATAGCTATGTTGGGCACAAGATTCATAAGGAATTGTTGGTCAACATAATTCATGGTTCAAATTTCACAAGCAAGACTTGGCGTATGCTTTGCATAGTAGTCATAGGAGTTGGAAAGGATCATTGATGAGGGAGTGCATTGTACTTGTGATGGGGGAGTTTGAAGATAGTGGTGTTCATGATCTAGTTGTTAGACCTTTGATGGTCATGGTGTGATCGCAGACCAGGAAGACTAGGGCTGGTGTCCCTGCTGGGCTCGCTGGATCGCAGGTCTGATGTGTTGGTTTCATGGGGATGAGGTCCCCAAGATTTGTGGCCTCACTGGTTATCGCTCCAGTCAAAAGTGTATCACCGATAAAAAAAAATTCACCTTAATTGATTTTCAGAGAAAGGAAGAAAATAACTTTCCTAAAAACATGATTATTCATTTATTTTAAATGCAAAATATATTAAATATACTCACAAAAATCAAAAGAGCTTTTATCTATTTAAGTTTGAATCAAAGATCCAATTTAAATTCAATATTTAAAAATTGAATTAAATACTCAATTTTAATTTAATATTACAAAATTGCATTTTAAACTATTTTAATAATTAAACATAGGTATTTAATTAATCACATTAATTAAATACCCTACTTTTAATATTTAAATAATTTCAACAAACATGAACATGAATATAATTAATTTGACAGTTAATTAAGTCCTAACAAATAAATAGTGACACTCACACAGAGGACAACCAAAATGCAACATAACACACCAACTAGGAGGTAACCACAAATTCATATCCCTTGGACAAATTTAGGTAGGGTAGATAAACTGATTCTTGTCCAATCCTGGGACAAAGTAGGTGTAGGGTAGGGTTTTGGGTCTGATTGTTAACTCCCCTCTTTACCATTTGAGATGTATTATGGGCACACTCACTCCTACCAATTCATTGAAGATGATGCCCTGCTCCTGAAAACCTGTCACAACAAGAACACACATGTACATCCAAAATGTATCATAGCAAACAATGACATGGATCAGTCAAAGATGTGGATCTCGCAAATGCAAGTTACTACATCTCTATCCTCTACCACACCAAACATGCCATACATACATACGTACATACATATAGATATAACCTAACCATACACATGCAAGTATGGGATAAGTACTCATATACATCTAATACAATGCATAAGAAATCATCATCATGAAAAATCATCTATTTCTAACACATGATATAGAATCATAATTCCATACATAATCATCTGAGGAGTAAATTCTCACAACAACATAGCCCAAAATAATCTGGCATAACAAATGAAATAATAGCCTAAACGAGTATGGCACTAAAAACTAAAAGAAACCCAGGGGTGGGTATTACATCCTCCCCCCTCAAACTAGGCTTACTCCTGGAAGCCTACAACAGGGATAGAGATATAAATCTCTCAACACAAAGCATCCTACTAAGTCACAAAAGACTCAATGTGCGGATCCTATAGGACCCTTCCTAGCTCTTTAATTTGAACAATGAGGATCATTCCCTGCAACACGAATGTGAAATCCATCTGCTGGTCCTCTATTCATAGACTCACTTATAGAAGCATGATAGACAACTAAATGATGATCAAAGGCTGCATACACTCCATGAGATCCACCAACATTTCCAATAATAGGCTTAGAAGCTACTAGCCTCTGTCCTGAGAATTGAGATGCATGCTGACTGCAGTTGGCCACAATGTGACCAAACTAACCACATGAAAAATAACCTCCTCCACTACCACCTCTTATAACCAAATGTGCACTAGACTATTGATAACTTCCTTTACTAACACTCTATTATGCACTCTATTCCAGCTGTCTAGACTGATCACCCTTGAAGGGCTGGCTATTGTGGAAGTTCTTAGACTCAGAACCACCACCCTGATTAGATGGGATGAATCCCCTACTACTAGGACTGATTACCTTTTTTAAAGGTTAAAGGACCCATAGAATTCCCAACTCCTCAATACTAATTACCTCTAGAAGTAGAAGTGGGACCACTAAACTAAACTCCAAACTAGCCACCATGACCCAAAGATAGATTTGCCTCTATAAGGGTAGCTTTGATGACTGCAGGCCTAAGGGTAATAGGCTTAAAGAGCTTAACTCCCTCAATGATATGAGAATTATGCCCCATAATGAAGTGATCAATCATGAGTGTTGAATTCGGGCCAAACCCGACATACTGCTTGAGCCTGAAGAAATGAATCTCATACTCCTCTACTATCATAGTCAATTGTCATAGGTTATGGAATTCATCTACCCATTGCAGCCTCCACTAATGTGATAGGAAGCACTCTCAAAATTTCTCAAGGAATAACTCCCAAGTGACAGTATCAATGTGGAGTCCCAACTTCTCCTCCTTGATCTTCCACCAAACTTCCATAAAGTGAGCGAGCTGCATAATCGCATATCTTGCCTTAGTATTTATACTAAAGGTACGCATAGAAATTTTTTTCTCTAAGATGATAATCCAAGTCTCTTCCTATGATCCTGATCCATTCCCATCAAATGGGGTAGGTAGTGATCTTATAAGATCCCTTATATGGTTCATCGCAACAGTGTTAGGATTGGGTACATAATTCCTCCTTAGAGGGCTCCTAGATCTCTCCCTCACACTCTCCTCTATCCGAGAGTGATTAGAAACATCTTTCTCCCCTCTGTTTGATCAAGTCCCAGATGATTTAGGATTGCCTGTAACAACTTCCTAGTGCCTAGCTCTTCAAACTCGGCCTCATGTTCATCTCTTTCCTCATCTCTGCTCTAATGATGGACACTCTCTTGTATGACACTCACGGAAGGGATATAATTTCTACCCTTTCCACGACCACCAGCTCAGCCTCTACCATGACCCCTAGCAGCTCTAGTCTCAAGAGGCATGATTATAGAAGCAACCAGATAACCATACAACAATTAACAAAATAACTCAAATAAAGACAAAGAAAAGAATGGTTCACAAAGAAATGGTATGAACAAGAAACAAGGTTTTATGTCTATGTTTGGTTTTCAACTTTAAACTAAAAGACACCTAATGAGGATACATTACTCAGAGTTCCCAGTGTAGAAACATGGGCTCTGATACATGACACCTAATGAGCATACATAGCCAACCTTAGATCCACTTCCTTAACCAATTTAACATGAAACTTTGATCAATAAACCAATAGGTATATTGTCTCCTTCATAAAAAAATGCAATTCACTCAAATCACTAAAATAACTGTAATGATCAAAATCATGGATTCCAGTGACCATATAAAACCCTTCTTTAAGATAGAAATGCCTAAATTTTAGTGCAACTTGACCGTTACAAAATTCTCTGATTGAAACTGTTCTTCCTAAATACTGATCAATGTACTTAACTATTTCTTCCATTACTAATCATGTAAAGATCTTTCTGGTCACTGTAATCATATTAGCTAATTTATTTTCCATCAATGATAACCAATTGTGCATCCCTTATGACCTCTCATCATAAGAACTCCAAAAAAAACCATAATGCCAACATGAAATTAATGTAGTAATTAATGAACCAATATCAATTATTTATGATAATACTTGCAAAAGAAATCTGGTACAAAACTCCACATTGAGACATGTTCCAATCTGGTATCTCTTCTTCAAGGAAAATGTTCTAGACTATGAATTATAGCTTGTATATGCATCAACAAAAAAAACATATTATAGCTATATTTACAAAATCTTTATGCAAACTTACTTTTGAGAATCTTCAGGAGAGGTTGGGGGTACTACCCCTTCCTAGTTCAAACTAAGTATCTTTGTCACAATATTAGTGTACAGATCTTATAGCATATTCTTGGTCTAGATTAATGTATGGGGCTTCCCCTTCTGGGAAGAAGTGTGTGTTGTCTTATTTTTTCCTTGATGTGAAAATGGGAGAGATATTGAAATTGCTATGTATATTTAGATGTGAAATTACATTTTTTATTGATCTTGTGTTTTGTTGATGGTATTGTAGAATTTTTTGTTGATCCTGCAAAGTTAATGATGTTGCAGTGTTGATATTATAGAGTTGATGTTGTTTTTTTTGCAGATGTTGAACTGTTTGCAATGCTAATTTTGTAGAGTTGATGATGTTGTTGTAGTTGTAGTATTTTGTATGATTGTCTTTGATGAGAAAATGTTGATGTTGCTATTAATCTCTAAGTTTTTTTTTATTATTTAGTGTCCACACTTAGTCATTTATCTAGGTAGTTTTGGTTTTCCACCACTGTGCCCGAGCTAAACAGTATAGGCTGAGCTACTCAGAAAGTCATTGCCGAGCATAGAATATCATAGTGCTGAGCTACCTGGCAAGTCTATGCTGAGCAACATGAGTCATTAGTGCCGAGCAAGACAGTTTTGATGTGAATGTTAGGAATTTTGGTTATTCCTAGGTCAACTATTTTGGGCCAAAATAATTGAGCATTTAATACTTTCAACAGGATAAATATGCATTTAATAATTTGATCCTAATATGTGTCATGTAGCCAATTAGAAAATTGGAATGCCTAGGAGGCCTAAGCCTTTTAGTTTTTTGATCGTTGATCTAGATCTATTCGCCAAATTCAAAGAGTATAATAAGATTTCTTCTTACCCTAATTTAGAGAGATATACAGAGCACAAAGAGAAGGTGCATACATACATGAAAGATGTGTGAAGGGTTGTTTTGACACGAAGCATAGATCTAGTAGAGTGGAAGAGTAGTGAGAAGAAGAGTAAGACATATCAGATTATAAGATCAGAGAAAGCATTGTAAAGAGGAGATCCATTATCAATATTAGAGTGCACAACGAAGGATTAGTATTTGAGACATTCTAACAAGTGTATTAGGTGAAATCTCTTAACAGAGTGATTCTAACAAACCTTTCTAAATATCTTAGCTGAGTGCTTACTTTAATGTAATTTGAAATCCTTTTAAAAGGTAGATTGTAAAGATATGTAGCTCTTAACTGGGTAGACCTTTAACTAGGTAGATCACCAGTAGTGATCAAACTTTTGTAGCCCTAATAGGCACACTTTATTTCTGCAGTAGTGAAGAATTTGTGGGTGTCATCCCCACCCCAGTTTTACCTATTTTGGTTTTTGGGTTACCAAATTCTTTGTATTGTGTTATTTATTTACTATCATGGATGCTACTAGATGTTAGATCAATTTCATATATGTATGTTTGTGGATCATTTTTTTTAAAAGTGATTAAAGTTCAAGATCTGATTCACCCACCCTCTCAATATCTTTCTTTCCCATTATTGTATTTCCAACAATTGGTATTAGAGCTCAGTTCTCCCATAATAAGTTTTAATCAACTTGAGAGTACAAATCTTGAGATGGAGATTTACAAATTGGGTAAAGTCATTGAGAATCAAAAGATTGACATTCAGCTAGCTTTACATCAGCTTGAGATAGCAAGATAGGAATTAAAGAAGTCCCTGACATCAATGAAAGATTTGGCCAAACAAATTAATGATACACATTATCATGAAGAAGACACTGCTAATCTATTTTAGAATGGAGACTCTACTGATAGTGATGCAGCAATTGCAGATCTACTAGAAAAGAACAATGCACTGTGTGAAGAAGTCAGAAATATGAAAAGAGAACAAGAAACACAAATGGTAAGACTATGTGAGATAGTGGAACAAAAGAAGAAAGATGAAGATGACAAAGTTATGGATGAAGAACAAAAAATAATGTTGACTATCAGACTTGATGAAAGAAAAAATGATGTACAAATGATGATAATCAATCGGGTTGATATGGAAAATCAACTATTACTTATGAATCAGGAAATCAGTAGGAAAGACATGGAAATTGTGAATCTAAGATCTGAGAATAGTCAATTGAAGGATGAATTGAGATCTGAGAAAGAACTTAATGAGAGGTTGAATAGACCTAATGAAGCTTTGACTCATTTTGAGAAATTGATGGAACCATCAAGGAGATCAAAAGATTCTTCTGGATTAGGCCACACTGAACAACTGACATCTACTGAGAAAGGAGAATCATCTAAGATTGGTGAAATGAGGAATAAAAAGACAAAGAACAACAAACTTGTATTCCACCACTGTGGAAAATTTAGACACACAACAAACATCTGTTGAAGCATGAATGGTAAGTCCAATCCCAAACCTAACTTGAATGGTTATTGTTTCAACTGTAAAAAGTTTGGACATCAAGCACATGAATGTAGGACAAAGGCAAGCAATGCACCTCCCACACCTAGATTCAATGGTAACTGTTATAACTATCAGAAATATGGACATAGAGCACAAGATTGCATATCTAAGTCTAAACAACAATGGACATCAAAGACACAAGAAAAAGTACCAAGGAAAGGTAACACTTACAATTGGGATTACAACACATGGTATAGTTGTTATTATTGTGGTGAGTATGGACATGTTCTAGAAAACTGCATAAGGACACATTTCAGAGGAAGATCAAAGAGTTGGATGAATGGAAGCTTAGTTTGTCACAATTGTCTGAAAATAGGTCATACTAGGAAAGATTGCAAGACAAGGGTACCTCCTACTATTGAGAATATTAGAGCACAGAGGAACCAGACATGGGTAAGGAAAATAGAACCAAGAAGTAGTAAATATAATAAAGCCAAGGTCACCCAATCCAATGGATCAGGTGATCACACCATCACTATCTAAGCAAATGAGGTATGTGAGGAACTATATTGAATTTTATATCTTACATCAGTTCCTAACATATATTGTGCCAAAGTCCATATCTGCATATGATAAGATGCATCAAGACATATTTTAAAGAAAAAGTACCGAGCAAAGACATTTAAACACTATAGGTGCCAAGCATCAGTATTATACTGAGACTGAGCTTGTCGGCATGTGTACCGAGCTAGTTTGGGTTCTGATCGAGAGATTTTTGAAGCCAACCGAGGACAGCTATTTTGCAATCACTCCAATGGATAGAACGTTTATTGCAAACCTACTTTCTGACCCTCAAAGCCTATAAAGGAATGAACCGCTCATGATTGTTTTCACCTTGCAATTTTCTATTTCTTGAAGTGTTGAAGCATTGGTGAGCTTAATTTCAATAGAGATTTTTTTAAGTATTCTACAGTGTGCCATCAACCATTTAGAAAAAGTGTGAACTTTGATAGTTTCCAGGGTACTTTGTTTCATCTTTGAAACCCTTTACTCTTGAAATCATCGCCGATAGTTCATCTACACCAACTAAGGGAATGGAGAAGGAATTGAGAAACGTTCAATTGGTGAGGAGCAACACCTGTGCGTCTCCCAAATTTTGAGCCGCTCATAAGAACACTATCAAGGGTGATCTAACTGGAGCCCTATCTTTGATCCCTCCAAAGGTACTTATGATTCACTACATTATGGAATGTTACATGTGTGAAATTAGTGAAGTTGGAGACCACGAGCTAAGCGAATCCTATAGGAAATTATGTAAAGACAAAGCCCTAAAACCAAAACACAATCATCTAGCTGAGTGATGGTTAACTCAAGCCCTAGATTTTCTGAGGAATTTTAGGATTGAATGGATCAAAATTGTTCTTAGTAGGGTACATGATATGAGCATTTGGCTGGAGAATGGACTAATAAAGATTACCAAGGATATCATACATTGTGTAACTAGTTACCCTACTATCAACGGGAAAAGGACCATGAAATTACAGAGTAAAGAAGACATAGACAAGGTCACTAAACCCATCTAGAACAAAAGGGGAATGACAATTTCCACCATCGAAGACTTGGAACTTGATTTTGCAGTAAGGGTTATAGCTCACAAGTTCTATCAGTCAAGCTGACTGGACAGTGTGCCTTGCATTGCGGTCGACCAAGCATGCAAAATCATCAAGAAGGATCACACATACAACCTGGCTGAGCTACATCTAACACAGCTAGCTGAGAACCTTGCATCAATCAGGATAGCAAAGAATTCTGTGTAAGTTTGGATCATTGCTTGTCTGCATATTTTTCTATATTTAGAAGACTTTTCCTACCTTTGAAGACATAGTATGGAAAATAGATAGACCTATCACCCAACAAATAAATGTACTAATTCAACAATTAGGTGATAATTTTGATAATGTAATGGAAACATACTTTGTGGAGTTCAAGAAAAGTATGAGACTGAGAAGAAGAATTCCTAGTTCATTAGTTGAAAATCATTATGAGCATGTGTGTTTTCTAGTAGACATAGATTACACTAATATTTTGGTTGTAGTACCTAGGGTATCATGGTTAAGGCCATTACCTTATGAAGTAAACATAGATGAAACATCTATAGCCATAACAACTTTACTAGCAGAGGAAATTGACAATACTGTTAAATGTTTTAGTAATTATGAAGAAGCCAAGGCAAAAATTTATATGAACCTAAAGGCTGGCACCATGGAAAGGAAGAGGAAAAAGATTGTCAAGAATCTAAAGAAGATGGTTGGCATTTCAAGTGATGAGGAAGTAGAGGATTCATCTCTAGGCTTAACTATTGGACAAGGAGAGGACATATCTAGTGAAGAAGAAGAAAATGAGTCTGAAGAGGATGTAGTTGTTAAGGGGAAAGGGAAGCAGCCAATGGTTGCCAAGGAAACCAAAGTAAGAAAAGTCAAACCTCAAGCTACCCTTCCTACTGCAAACAAACCAAGGACCAGGGCATCAACTATTTCACCTTATGTGGTGAAAACATCCATATACACAAGGAAGAATGCTGCTGAGAGTAGCTCAGGGAAGAAGAAATAAGTCAAAACCAAGGCTATGCCAAGCATTCCTACCAAAAGATCAAGGAGAAAGAGAGTAAACTTGAATTTTGAAGAAGATGAGGAGAGAGACACTGATGTGTCAAGAAACATACCTATAACATCATTCAAACATACCATAGACATTGATGAGGTATGCAATAATATTAGAAGTTCAATTGGGTTATCTAGATTTAAATTTGTCAAATATGAAAAGAAAAGTATAGAGAATAAGGTAAAAATAAGGAAGCTCTATTATACATGATAAGTACATTCAAATTGACACCTATAGAGATAGGGAATAGTGTCCCTATAGAACTTTATGATTTCTTATCTGGTAAATGGGAATTTGCATTGATGATTGAAAGGCAAATAAGGGAAGCAACTTTGGATAGAGTCATCCCACACTTGACAAAGAAATAGAAAGAAAAATTTGTTGAACAATTTAAGAAAAAGTTTGTACCTAAACATAGATCTTATGCTATTTTGAAGAATGATATTGAAGGAGTAGTACAACAAAGTACTTAGATTAGGAAAGAGATTTTTGGGTTGTCGATTGCAAAAGAGAAGAAAATAGATGAAGGAACCTCTGAGAAGACCACTAGTGAACAAGAAAAATAGGGTCTGGACCATCAAAAGAAACAGGCAAAGAGAAAATTGTAGACTCAAAAATGGATATTCCCATTGGCACTACATTGGATGATAATAGAAAATTTGATGTTGAGGATCAAGATGAGCCGACAGACATAATTATCGAATCACCTATCAAGGCTACTAAGGCCAATGAAGAGAAAGATGAAAAGAAAAGTGAATATAAAGGAGTCGAGAATGAGAAGATAGAAGATCAAGAGGTAAATACTGAAAATACACCTATTGTAGAGGTTGCTCAAATATTGTTAGACAACAGAGACAAAATGGAAGAAAATGGAGTCAAGCCTAAAGAACAAGAGGATATACAAGTGGTTTTAAACCTACCACACTCTACTTCATCTACCCCCACTGGTTCCAAACAAGGGAATGTACCTGACCAGTAGGAAATCTTGATTAAGATGAAGGTAGCAACTAAATTGCTTACTGACAAAGGAAAGGATATCATTGAAACTGAGCCAAATGACAGCTCACCTGATCCCAAAAGGAGGAAGCTAAATAATAAGAAGTCACCTGGTCTAAATGTCACATTAGATGAATTCATTGTGATTCTTAAATGGGATCCTGGGAGTTTTTCATACGAGCAGATTAAGTCACTTCAAGAATGTTTGAATTGGAAGAAGAGATAGGAAGAAATGAAGAGAGAACGGAAGCATAAGCAAGTTCTGCATGATATCAAAGATATGTTTGTAAAATATTTTGATATGGATGATGTAAATGACCAAGAACCTATACTAGAACAACTAGTTCACATTGTACAAAAGGTGACTCATGATAATACTAAGGCAAATGAAAAACTATTGCAATGGTCTAAGAGAAAGTTTGAGAACAAAGTACTGGAAAATATATCTAAAGAGATAGCTACAAAACAAGTTGAAATTTCTTTGCTCATTGAAATTCTATAAGAAGTTGCAAACAATGTATTTTCTTTGTAAAAGATACTATGTGATGAATCATTATTTACAAAATAAAATCAACAGTTAATTGAGAAATCGCACCTAGATATGAAGCCAACTACAAGTTCACTAAGCATGGATGCTAGCTCTAGATCCATTCATTTCAATATGTTAACTCATACATAGAGGAGGTTAGCCAAGCTTATGGCTGAAGATGGCTGAATCAGGGCCAAATTGATTACAATTTAGGATAATTTGATACCTCATCTAGAGGTTATTCAGAAAGAACTTATAATTGCAAGAGAATTGGTAAAGAGAGACTCTCATCTCTCTATTGTAGAAATTTTGGTAAGTCTAGCTGTCGAAGTAGAAGTTAAGTTGGAAGTTATGAATTTTGTTAAAGATAGTTGGGATACTTCATTTGCATTAATTCTACAACTTCATAAATAGTTTTTGAATAAGTGCAACTTAACCCCTCTAGCTATCAGTGACAAAAACAATGGGGAATCAAGAAAGGAAGGAACAGATGAGATGAAGGTATTATATCTTTTTTTTCTGAAGGCATGTATATTATGTAGATAATATATTAAGTATTAAGTATAAAACAAGGGAGAGTACTGTATGTAATTAAGTAGTTTTTTGGATGTAAATGAAATGATAAGTCCTTTTTCCACTAAATATCAAAGGGGGAGATTTTTAATCTCTAAGTTTTTGTTAATTATTTAGTGTCCACACTTAGTCATTTATATAGGTAGTTTTGGTCGGCCACCACTGCGGCTGAGCTACCCAAAAATTTGTTGCCAAGTAGAGTAGATCATAGATGCCGAGCTAGCCGACAAGTCCATGCTGAGAAACAAGAGTCATTAGTGTCAAGCAAGACAGTTTTGATGTGAATGTTAGGAATTTCAGTTATTCCCAGGTCAACTATTTTGGACCGACGTAGTTGAGAATTTAATACTTTCAATAGGATAAATATTCATTTAATTATTTTATCCTAATACATGGCATGTAGCCAATCAGAAAATTGGAATGCCTAGGAGGCATAATCCTTTTATTTTTTTTATCATTGATCTAGATCTATTCACCAGATTTGAAGAGTATAATAAGATTAATTCTTACCCTAATTTAGAGAGATATACAGAGCACAGAGAGAAGGTGCATACATATATGAGAGATATGTGAAGGGTTGCTTTAACAAGAAGCATAGATCTAGCAAAGTGGAAGAGCAGTGAGAAGAAGAGTAAGACACATCAGATTATAAGATCAGATAAATCATTGTAAAGAGGAGATCTGTTATTATGATGTAAGTGTTCCAATGGGTTTGCTTGCACACTTCACAAAGAAGATCTTCTTTATCTTCTTCAAGGATACTAATCTCCTCTAGGTATTTATTAGGCTTAGATAATTAACTAAGTCCTAATCTTACTCTTCTGTAAGAGTCTACCCTTGTGCTTCACCCTTTGAAAGACTAACACCTTATGATAATTTCACTTCTCCACTCCTCCCACTCACACTTAGAAGAGTCTAAGTGCCAATATTCACTCTAAAATTTATGTTTCATTAGAAAGGGTGTCTATCAACATGTATAAATCACATTTGGTCCATTTTGGTTCCATCTTGAAGGGTCTTTTCGCTCTTTGCAATCGAGTTCACACTTTTTTGCATAAAGAGGCCTAATTCCTTGTAGCCTTCTCCAAGGTGTTTTTCCCACTTAACTTGAAACTTGTCCAAAGTACTTGGAAAAATAAGACCATATCCTGATACCCTCTATCCCATTACAAGACATTTTGGAGGTTTTAAGTTTAGAAGACCTCCGTACATGGGGTTCCTATAAACTCGGTCTTATAGGGCTAATAGGCCTAAAAATCATGACAGTCTAGAACACTATTCCAAAACTCACTCAAAACTTATCTTCTTTGATTGGTATGAAATCAAAAAACCTAAGCTATCAAGGTGACTCAAAACCCTAACTATACATGTACTTGGATTGTACAGTACCTTCTTCCCCTGCACATGTAAACTCACTATTTCTTTGCTAAACCACTAACCGGGCACTGGTAGCTCACCTAGGGCTTAGTAGTAAAAATATCTCTTCTCACTTCTAAGACTCCTAACTATAAAACTATATACACTATTGAATCCCCTATCATTTCCATCTACCCTTGGAAGTTTCCCATTGTCAAATTTCATGGGGGAGTCATTTCTAGACTAACTAGTCAGGATAGGACAAGTGAACTACCCAAACAAAAAACAATTTTCCTATGACTATATAATACTTCTAATAAACTAGCTCACTAAATAATAAATTCTCCAAAAACTCCTAAGAACACTAAACAAACATTAGATTCAAGCTTTCAATCAACAAAGCATGACTGTCATAAGGAAATGCTCAGGATTGCTCAAAACTTAGAATTGCAGACTGTATTCCCTTTTCAAAAAGTGTACAATGAATGTATAATTGGTGTGATTCAAGTCCTTCCTCCATTATATTCCTTCTTCCACCATTCTAGGGTCTATTCCCCACTCCTATTTTCAAGGAGAATCCGATGTAACCATGTTGCATGCACATTTGAAATAATTGCAAAATGTTGTCATGACAACAATTGAGCAACTTTTGGCATCTTTTCATTTATGCCTTCTCCCTACATTTTTGGACCTCTAACCTCTTCCATTCAAGGATCCAAGATCATTAAAGACCCTATGGCATCTCTATGTCCACATTTTAGTGATTTGGGCACATTCATGACTCCAATCTTACTTTTGACAACTAAACCTAAGAATTTGAAAAACCACAAACAATGGCTATTGATGTGACCTTAGTCCTAATGACTAATTCAATTAGCCAAAATGGAAAGAGACCTTATAAGGTCCTAAAACTAACTAAACTAAGCTCTTGACTTGGCCAGAGTGAAGTACAAGCCAAAAACACACTAACCATGGAGGCTAGCCTAGGTGCTCCTGCACCATCCTCCCCAAAATTTAGAACTTCAATCCACCCTTGGATTGATGATGGTAGGATCAATGTCTATCCTTTTGAATTCTAATTCCTTGATCCAAATTGCATCAACAACACTCTACCCATACCTCTGAATGAGGCATTCTTTATACTCCTTGAGTCTAGTCTTTTTGTAGACTCTAGTGGCTAGTACACTGTCTGGTCCTGTATTTGTAGTTGTAGGGAGTTGTAAGTCTTCTACATCCCTGATCACTTCATGTATGGTCTGGTCCATGTCTTCTTGAGGCCCTTTGTAATGGTCAAGGTCTGCAACATTGAAAATATTTGACAGTCCACTATCATCTGACAGGTCTACTTTGTAAGCATTGTCACCATACCTTGTCAATATAGGACATGGTCCTATCCTCCTCATTTGCAGCTTGTGAGGGACTCCTTTTTAAAATCTAGATTTTTTTAGATGCACCATGACAAGATCACCAACATTGAACTCAACTATCCTTCTACCTTCATCCACGTTTGCTTTGTGTTTGTTGGTGTTGTCTACCAAAGTCTTCCTTACTATGTCATGAACCTCTTTCATAGAATATGAAAAGTCATCAGCATATCCACTTGCGTTGACTCCTTTTAGATCTCTCAACTCATAGACACCCCTTGGATGTATTCCATAAACTATCTCAAATGGACTCTTCCCTATGGATCTATTCAAGGTGTCATTGTAGGCATATTCATCTTGCCCAATCAACTGATCCCATTGTTGTCCATACTCTTTAGTCAAGCATCTTAGAAGGTTTCCAAGGCTCCTATTAACAACCTTGATTTGACCATCAATTTGGGGATGGTAGGCTAACCCAAAGGATAAGTTGGTGCCCAATCTTTTCCAAAGAGTCTTCCGAAAATGACTCATAAACTTTGTGTCTCTGTCTGAAACAATGTTGATAGGCAATCCATGGATTCTCACTATCTCTTTGAAGAATAGAGATGCTGTTTGACTTGCTTCATTTGTAGTCTTACATGGCACAAAGTGAGCCATTTTACTAAATCTGTCCATAACTACATAAACGCTATCCATACCTTGTCTTGTCTTGGGTAGCCCAACTACAAATTCCATGCTTAAGCATTTCCAAGGCCTAGTAGAAATAGGTAGGGGCTGATAAAGACCAGCATTTGATGAAGTACCCTTGGCTCTTTGAAACACAATACAACTCTCCACATACCTCTTAACATCATTATTCATCGTCAGCCAATAGTAGAACCTTTGAACTAGTTCTCTTTGAACTAGTTCTTGTGTCTTTGTGATCCCAAAATGACCACTCAATGCACCATTGTGCTTTTCTTGAATCATGTTCTCCCTAATGGAACCTCTAGGGACACATAGATTATTTCCTTTAAACAAAAGGTTACTTTGCAAAGTATATTCAGCATACTCACTATAGAAATGGTTCTTGTATTCAACACATACCTTGTAAATATTTGCAAAGTCTTCATCCTCGGCATATAGATCCTTGAAGTGATCTATTCCCATGCTCTTCAACCGAATCTCTTGAATGGTAAGAGCTCTTCTTGACAATGCATCAACAACTTTGTTTAGGACACCTTTCTTATGTTTGATGTTAAAGGTTTAAGCTTGTAGGTACTCAACCCACTTCATGTACTTGTGGTTCAACTTCTCTTGAGAATTCAGAACACTCAAGTCTTGATTATTTAAATAAAAAATGAATTCCTTGGGCAGAAAGTAGTGCCTCCACTTTCTCAAGGCTTGAACCAATGCATACAACTCAAGGTCATAAGAAGAATACTTCTTCTTTGGTTCACTCAACTTCTCAGAGTGAAATGATACTGGTCTACCCTCTTGGCTTAGGACAGCCCCAATAGCTATGTTTCTTGCATCACATTCAATGGTGAAGAGATTCTCAAATCTTGGAAGGACTAACACTGGTTGGGTAGCAATCTTTTCCTTCAGCAACTCAAAACTCTTGTTGGCTTGTTCATTCCACATGAACTTGGTCTTAATTCCTCCTTTGATTATATCCAACATTGGAGCACAAATATCACTAAATTGCATTATGAACTTCCTATAATACTGAGCAAGTCCATGAAAACTCCTTACCTCTGTTGTTATCCTTGGAGTGAGCCAATTCATGATGGCTTCTACCTTACTCTTGTCCATCTTCAAATTACAATGAGATAGAACAAATCCAAGGTACACTAGCTTTGTTTTCATGAGCTCACATTTCTGAAAGTTAATCATTAACTTCTCTTCATGTATCCTCTTAAGTACTTATTCCACATGCTTGAGATGTTCCTCTCTTGTCTTTCTAAAGATGAGTATATCATCCAAGTATACCACTACAAATTTGCCAATGTGGTCTTTAAATGCTTCATTCATCAACCTCATAAAAGTTGATGGTGCATTTGATAAGGAAAATGGCATGACTAGCCATTCATACAGTCCTTCAATAGTTTTGAAGGTTGTCTTCCACTCATCTCCTTCATTTACCCTTATTTGGTGATATCCACTTTTTAAGTCAATCTTTGTGAAGTATCTAGCTCCACCTAGGTAGTCCATTAGATCTTCTATCCTAGGGATAGGGAGCCTATATCTGATAGTGATCCTATTTATGGCTCTGGAGTTAGTACACAATCTCTAGGTACCTCCTTTCTCAAGGCCTAGGACTGTGGGTACAACACAAGGAATAATACTCTTCCTTATAAGGCCTTGTTCTAGTAACTCTTGAATTTGCCTAGCTATTTCCTCATTTTGTTGAGGTTTCATCTTGTAGGTAGCCTTATTGGGTAGTGTAGCTCCAGGAATAAGGTCAATCTTATTCTTATAGGGGGTAAGGTTGATGGCTGTCCATCACTTACAATGCCTTCATATTTCTACAACATTTCTTGCATCTCTTGTGGCAGCCTTGTCCTCTTTACTATTTTGTCTTCCTCTTCCTTAGGCTTCAACACTAGAGCAAAACCAACCCCTTCTCCTTCTTCTAGGGCCTCCAAGAACTTCTTTTCACCAACCATAAGGACATTAAGACCTGCTGTCCTCACTTCTGCATCTTCTAAGAGTGACTGAATTCTAAAAGTCACATTGTCCTTCTTAAAAACATAAGAGTTCTTCATGCCATCATGGACAGCTTGACGATCAAATTTCCATGGCCTACCTAGGAGCAAGTGACATGCATCCATAGGTATAACATCACACAAGACCTTGTCTTTATACCTTCCTATGGAGAACTCCACCCAAGCTTGTTCATTTACAAAGACATGTTCTCCCTTATTGAGCCAAGTGATCCTGTAAGGACTAGTGTGGGGTATTCTTGTCATATTTAACTTGCTAATAGCCTCCTCTTACACAATGTTGTCAGCAGAACTAGAGTCAATGATGAACCTACATACCTTATTCATCATCTTACATTTGATCCTAAACAAGGACCTCCTTTGGCTTGACTCCTCCTTGACTGGTTCCTTGATCAATGTCCTCCTCATCATGAGGTTCTCACCTTCCTCTAAATTTAATGGCACCTCAACATGTTTATCAGCTACACTTATGTCTTCTTGGACCAAATCAGTCCTCTTTTTACCTCCTTGAGAAGTACTACTCTTCTCTGGACACCTATAGGCAGGGTGTCCCATTTGATTATAATGGTAACATTTCATTTTGGAAGAATACTTGCCTGTTCCTCCTTGTCCACCACTTCTACCTCTAAAACTTGAGTTCCTTCCTCTACCACCTCTACTATAACTTTATTCTTTCTGCTCATTGTATCTAACTTCTCCTTGTGTTCTTGATTCTAAACTCCTTCCACCATAGCCACCTCTCGATCCTCTATTATCCCTTCCTTTACCTCTTCCTTTAGAACTTTGGTCTTATTTTCTTTTTCTCTCCTCTATCTTCAAGGCCATTTGATAGCATTGGCAGATGGTTTTGAAGTTCACAAGAATCATGTCTTCTTGAATAGACCATTTAAGTCCATTCATATACCTAGCTAGCTTGATGCTTTCATCTTCAACCACTTGTGACCTTAAGCATGACTTTTGAAACTCTTCAGTGTATGCTTGGAGATCAAAATATTTTTGTCTAAGATTGTGTCTTCTTCTATGAAGCTGAACTTCATAATCATCAGGCAAGTAAGTCTGCTGCAACTTAGTTACCATTCCTTTCCATGAGAGTATAGGACTCTTTCCTTCTTTCTCCCTTTCAATTTGAACAACCTTCCACCATGTGAGAGTTGATCCTCTCAACCTTGACTTGGCCACACTCACTTTTTGGGCCTCTATGATACCATCACAATCAAAATGGTTCTCTATGGTGTCTATCCAATCCACAACTGAATCTGGATCCATTTGTACACTAAATAGTGGCACACCCTCCAAATCTTTGCCACTTAAAGCCTTCAATTCCTTTAGGAAGGGTTCTTGATCACTGATAGGATCAGGATATGGAACTTCCTCTTTTATATCCACTCCCTTTTCCCTTGCATATTCTTCTTCTTTTTGATCTATCTTGTCTTTCATCTTCTCTTCTTTGTCTTGGACTTCTCCCCAGAGTTGCTCCATTTAAGACAACCTTTCTCTCAACAATCTATTGTCTTCTTCTTGCTCATCCACCTTTTTCAATAACTCAGCGTTAGTCACCATGATTTTTTCCTTCTCTAAACTTCCATAAGTATTTTCTCCCACTGATTTAGTAGGCTGCAATATCCACCACAAGCTTTACCAAATCCAAGCTCTAATACCAATATGATGTAAGTGTTCCAATGGGTTTTCTTTATCTTCTTCAAGGATACTAATCTCCTCTAGGTCCTTATTAGGCTTAGATCATTAATTAAGTCATAATCTTACTCTTCTCTAAGAGTCTACCCTTGTGCTTCACCCTTTGAAAGACTAACACCTTATGATTATTTCACTTCTCCACTCCTCCCACTCACACTTAGAAGAGTCTAAGTGCCAATCTTCACTCTAACATTCTTTTTTCATCTACAAGGGTGTCCATCAATATGTAGATATCACATTTAGTCCATTTTGGTTCCATCTTGAGGGGTGTTTTCACTCTTTGCAATCAAGTTCACACTTTTTGCATAAAGAGGCCTAATTCCTTGTAGCCTTCTCCAAGGTGTTTTTCCCACTTAACTTAAAATTTTTCCAAAGAACTTGGAAAAATAAGACCATATCTTGATACCCTCTATCCCATTACAATAAATTTTGGAGGTTTTAAGTTTAGAAGACCTTTTTACATGGGGTTGCTATAAACTTGGTCTTATAGGGCTAATAGGCCTAAAAATCAGGACAGTCTAGACCACTATTCCAAAACTCACTCAAAACTTATCTTCTTTGATTGGTATGAACTTGACCAACCTAACATGTCAAGGTGACTCAAAAATATAACTGTACATGTACTTATATAATACAGTACCTTCTTCTCCTGCACATGTAAACTCACTATTTCTTTGCTAAACCACTAACCGGGCACTGGTAGCTCGCCTAGGGATTAGTAGTAAAAATATCTCTTCTCACTTCTAAGACTCCTAACTATACAAATATATACACTACTGACTCCCCTATCATTTCCATCTACCCTTGGAAGTTTTCCATTGTCAGATTTCATGGGGGAGTCATTTCTAGACTGATTGGTCAGGACAGGACCAGTGAACTACCCAAATACAAAACAATTTACCTATGATTGTATACTACCTCTAATCAACTATCTCACTGAATAATAAATGCTCTAAACACTCCTAAGAACACTAAACAAACATTAGATTCAAGCTTTCAATCACCAAAGCATGATTGTCATAAGGAAATGCTTGTGATTGCTCAAAACTTAGAATTGCAGACTGTATTCCCTTTTCAAAAAGTCTACAATTAATGTCTAACTGGTGTTATTTGAGTCCTTCCTCCATTAGATACCTTCTTCCACAATTCTAGGGTCGATTCCCCACTCCTAGTTTCAAGGAGAATCCAATGTAACCATGTTGCATGCACATTTGCAATAGTTGCAAAATGTTGTCATGACAACAATTGAGCAACTTTTGGCATCTTTTCATTTATGCCTTCTCCCTACATTTTAGGACCTCTAACCTCTTCCATTCAAGGATCCAAGATCATTAAATACCCTATGGAATCTCTATGTCCACATTTCAGTGCTTTGGACACATTCATGACTCCAATCTTACTTTTGACAACTAAACCTAAGAACTTGAAAAACCACAAACAATGACTATTGATATGACCTTAGTCCTAATGACTAATTCACTTAGCCAACATGCAAAGAGACCTTCTAAGGTCCTAAAACTAACTAAACTAAGCTCTTGACTTGGCTAGAGTAAATTAAAAGCCAAAAACACACTAACCATGGAGGCTAGCCTTGGTGCTTCTGCACCATATTAGCATCAGAGTGCACATTCAAGGATCAGTATTTGAGACATTCTAACAAGTGTATTAGGTGACATCTCTTAACATAGTGGTTCTAATAGACCTTTCTAAATATCTTATCCGAGTGCTTACTTTATTGTAAGTTGAAATCCTTTTAAAAGGTAGATTGTAATGATCTGTAGCTCTTAACCGGGCAGACCTTTAACTAGGTAGATCACTAGTAGTGATCAAACTTTTGTATCCCTAACAGGAATATTTTATTGCTGCAGTAGTGAAGAATTTTTGGGTGTCATCCCCACCCCAATTTTACCTATTTGGGTTTCTGGGTTAACTAATTTTGTGTATTTTGTTATTTATTTACTGTCATGGATGCTAATAGATGTTAGATAAATTTCATATACATATGTTTGTGGATCATTTTGTTTTAAAGTGATTAAAGTTCAAGATCTGATTCACCCCCCCTCTCAGTATCTTTCTTTCCCATTATTGTATTTCCAATAGTTGTTGATAATTTTGTAAAAATATTATTGTATCAACATGGTTATCATTGATGATGACATATTTCCTTGGTGGTTGGTATTGTGCTTAGTATTCTAGTTATGTTGATGTGGTCTTGAAGCTATAATGGTTCAAAGGCTAGTGCTCTAGATAATGTGTTCTGGTGGTGTATTAGATTGATGTTTTTGTTTGACAATGGTGAAAAATTATCGGTTGTGCTAGATATTTTTTTTCATAGTATGATTTTGTTTCCTTTCTATTTTGGGTCATGTTTATGTGGTCTAGAGGAACAATTTCTAATGGTTTATTTCTTATTAGGATCTGGTTAAATTATGGCATTTGGTTAATGTGTTATATGGTCATAGAAATGTGTTTGGTGTGGTCCACTTTTCATTCCTCCCCACTATGGGAATGTTTACTCTGGACCTATTTCAAACTTATGTTTTCCAACTTGGTAATTTTAGTTCAGTATAAGTAAGAGTTTGTTTGTGATGGATCAATAAGGATGTTGATTGAGAAGAATATTTGTTAGTTATTATGTGAAGCTCTTGTGGAAGTACGAAATTGGTTGGTGAACAGAGAGTGTTTGTTGTTGCTATTAGAAACTAGACATAGTGAGCCAAGGGTTTTTTGATTAAAATTATTGAATTGTGTATTTTCATTGATGTTTACACAAATGTCTAATCCTATCTGAGAATATTCAGTGTATGCCAATTTCTCTCAGGCATTGAAGAAGACCAAAGTGATTTTTCAGTTCTAACCGAGTTCAGTCAAGCATTACAACAACAATCAAGCATTGAAGGATTACAATGTAAACCAAGTTATGCTTTTAGTGTCAGCCAACTAACAATAATTTACATTTTTTGGTTAATTGGTTATATGAAGCTGACATACTTAAGTTTTACTATTTATTTGGAAGGTTATTCAAGATAAGTTGACAAGGCTTATCATATATATATAAGGTCAAGTGTGGATTGAATGTGTGTAAGATGTAAGAAGAAGTGTGTGTTTGTGATATGAAGAGAGAAGGCAGAATCAGATGGGATTCTGATTAAGGAAAAAACAAACAAAGCTGCAATAGAATATTTGATCAGTGAGGATCTAGTTTAAAGCTAGACACTAAGGTCTAAATAAGAAAAGATAGTTGTTTTGTCAAACAAGTCAATCCATTGTTACTCTCTAACAATTGTAGTAGTGATCTAAAATCTCTTTACATAGTAGACTTAACAGTTTTTTGTAAATCCTCTCACAAGGTGACATTTCTACATTGAAGTGTTTGAAGACCTATAACAAGGCTACTCCTTATAGGGTGATTAAATCCTCTAACAGGGTGACACCTAACAGTGTATATTGTAACCTTTAACAGGGTTGGCTCCTAATAGGGCTCATTTCTGAAAAATAAAAAATAATAACTAGTTGCAATTGATGGTTTTTTCCAAATTGGGTTTCCACATTAAATATTGGTGTCATCTGTGTACATATTATTTGCTTTATGCTTTATTTTTCTGCACTTAATCACTAAAGGATAATCATAGTTAATATCTTTAAGTGTTCTTTGTTAACTGAGTGATAGTAGAATATCTTTTTTAACCAAGAAAAAGTGATAAGTTTGATTAAGACATATAAAGGACTTGGATTTGTTTTTGTGGTAACTGATTCATCCCTCCCCTCTTAGTTACTCAACTCATTTCCAATAGGGTTTCTTCTAGAAGTTGTATTATAGTAGTGGATTTCTCTTTTATCTCTTCTTTCTCAGGGTAGTGATCCCTTATGGGAAGTGAGCCCACCTAGAGTGAGCATTGTATAAGTGATCCACCCATTGTAAAAATCACCCTAGCTAATGTCACTACTGTAGGAGCACGTAGGTAGGGCTAACATGAAACCTAGGGCTTCTAAGTTGTTTTTGGCTTGTAGTGGTCCTAGCCACACAACTAGTGGAATAATAGGATTAGGTGGGTCATAGGATGTGTTGATTTAGATAAGTAGGTCTTATTAGGTCTTTAGTAACTTTATTTTCAAGCAATGTCCAAAGTTGCTCATTTGTATTCAGATTGCCAATGTTGTGGTAATAGTGGAATTAATACATTTAGGGGTCAAGTTGGACAAGGAAGGATTTAGGAGACCTATTTTATGTTTACTTATCCTAGATATGCAATTGGTTAAGTTCTTGAGGTGATTGACCATGTTTTATGCAAGAATCACAAAAGTTGTAAAAGTTGTCAATGTTGTCATTGACAACATTGACAACATTTCTTGCAATAATATATTTTCAGGAATTTGAAGTTCCTAACTCTCTAAAATCATCAATATAGGGTCATGGTCAACTATATAAGACCTCCCTCAACCTTGAAAAGAGGTTGTTTAATTTTTCAAAGTTTGTGTATAGACTGTGTAGTTGAAGAAACAATTGCAGTTTAACAATTTATAAGCATTTTGTGTTTTAATGGATTATTGCTTACTATAATGGATGAATAAGTTAGAGTAGTTCCTTTTAAGATTCTATCTGGTTTTAGATTAGAATTTTGTCTGAGTTTAGTTAGGTTTTTAAATTTATTTTATTTTAAGCCAGTTGTTGGTTTGAACCAAGCAACTTATGTAAATGGGGTCATAGATCCTCTTCCCATCGTGGAGTTTGCATGGACCTTTGGGATTAGGGAGATGAATCCTTGTACATATTTTATAGTGAAGGAGGGGACCTTTAAGTCAAGAAAGCTAATTTTTAAGTGATTCTCTAGGCGAGCCATAGTTGCATGGCTAGGGATCACAATGAATTGCAGAGGTGATAAGGAGGATTGAAGGCACTGATAGCTTCAATTAGAGATTATGGAGAGGTAGACACATGTGTGGTGAATTCCAAAATTATATGGGAAGGTTTGGTGAAGAACCCTTAATGGTGGAAATAAAGATTCTGATGGATATGTTTTGTGTGCATTGAAACCTTTAATTTTAGCCTTGTTTGTAGCAAGTCACTGTACGGATACTTTGGGGGGACAAGACCTAGAACATATTTCAGTTCTTTGTAAAGGGAATCTAGATCAAAGGTCAGTTTTCCATATTTTTAAGGTTTATTTCAAGTTATTTGAGAAAAATATCCTAATTAGGCCTAATTGCTTGTAGCTCTATTTTGGGTGAATTTGGTATGTTTCTTGGAACTCGTTTAGGGTTCCAATGCAAAGTATGTTTGGGGGTATTGGAGTGGGTCAAATTAACATCCTATAATCATACCTCTCCATATATAAGTGTTATTTATATGATTTTGGATCAATTAGTGAAGATGGGGAAAGAAGAGCTCCAATGTGCTAGGTGATGTTTGTTTTGGTTTCTTTGTTGATGTATGCAAGTTGAAAGGTGAAAGATCTTGTAGAAAGAATCCTTGGAAGGTTAGGGTCAATCAATAACCCTAATAGGTCAATAAGTGACCAATAGGATACCCTAGAGGAAGGTAGGGTACAAAGCAATACTTGTAGTTACATCAGTCACCTTAGTCATTTTTTTTTATTCATGAGAATTAGCTCTCTATGGTTTTTCCCATCTTGGGGTTTCCACGTAAAAATATGGTGTTTCATGGTGTATGATCCTTGTGTGTTCTCTTTCATGTTTAAATTTTACTTTGCTAAGTGAACAAAGTATTAATTAGATACTTTTATATATGTGAAAATTAATATAAATTTAATTCACAACTGATTCAACCCCCTCTTAGTTTTTTGGGATATTATAGACATAAAAAATAATTTTATACTACCACCATTAGATTTATTTTGAGACCAAATAAAGGTTCCTACATCCATTTTTAACCAATTATAACATTCAACATTAAAAGAAATCATCTAAGACCTTTGTGCTCAATACCAACACTAAGAAACACTACTAATACTAATCCATTCTCATTTGTTCACATTACAATTATCTCTTTTTAAGAGAGGTCTAATATGCATGATTACAACTATAATGAAGTATAAGACTCAAATGTCCTTAAATTGTACACTTTATAGATACTAACTAACAATAATGAATAAGAAAATGATGAGTAAATTTCCAAAGCTACCTATAACTCATAACTTTTTGTTACAAATTGTGGTTACCACACCACTTGACGATTTGGAACCCATAGGTCCAACCTCATGTTTTAGGTGATAATAAATTGGCTCTCACACACACACACACACACACACACACACACACAGAGCACAAGGAGAGGAATTCTAACACTCATATTAAATACAAAGAGTACACACATCTAATAAAGTAAAGTAAACATCAACATAAAAAGGAATGATCCATCTTTTAGGTAGTACTCTGATGAACTATAAATGATTGAATGTTTGAAGATGTTAAGTTGATGATCATGCAAGGCATTAAATCAGTTAATGTATTGTATTTTCATTGATTTCAACTTTATATAATCTATATGGTCATGGACATACTTCCAAAGACTTCAAAGAACTGATGAATCAAAGGCTATGCTATCAGTAATGCATATAAGTCAAGTATTCACAAAGTGAATATATACACCAACAGAGTGCACACCGATGGAAAAAATAAAAGAGAAAAGTTAGAGTGTTACCCCATGAGAAAATGAAAAGAATTACCGATGAGCAAAGTCACAGTGTTTCCTAACAAGTAAAGCACAAAGTAACCTGGCAGAAAGAATTATAGTGTTTCCCGATGGACAGAGATCCCAAAGACAACTGAAGTCACACCGACATAACAGTCAATTATCACTAATGACTAACCAAAGTATTGACTGACAAAACAGAGAGTCTAGAAATGACAAAATCCTTAGCTGTCAAGAGTTAAAAATATACTTAATTGATACTTATCATTGTTTTAATCAACAAGATAAAGTCGGAGATAAGTAATGGATTTAAAGCTGCTTTGTCCAGATGGGAAGAAGATCTCTATGAGATAACAATAGAGTTTTTCTTTAAATCTTATTGGATAGAATTGTGGATCATGCCAAGATCAAGAAAGTGAAGAAAAGGTGAAATCATGTCTATAAAGACACAACCCAATTCATTACGAATTGTGGGGTGAAGAGAAGAAAAATAAGATGCTAAAGAGATTATAAAATAGAAGAAAGTCTTCATTCAGACCTGATCAACAAGCTGAGGAAAGAGCTAGATTCTGTAGACACTGACGAATAGTGAAACAACATCACAGAGAAGAATAGTGTGTAGAAAAGGTATTGAATTTATTATATTGATCAAAGAGGTAATGCACTTACAATAGATCTGAAAATATGCAATTCAAGTTGTATGTGTGAACAAATCACTTTATTGTTTCAGTTTAACCATTGAAGCATCAATTTTCTTAATCGAGTAGGACCTAAAAGTCTTTTGTAATTGAGATACATCCCAAGGAGAATAAAAAATTTCAATCATAGAAAGTAGCATTAGATATGCCCGATAGCTATTGACAGGAAAAGTGAGTGTTTGATCAAGGATGGTAGCATTAGATGCCAGATACTAGGTGAAAAACTATATTTTAAATACTCTAACAAGGTCGCACCTAATAGTGTGTTTGTAACCTTTAACAGCGTTGGCTCTTAACTGAGCTCACTTCAGAAGAGTGAAAATTTGGGGTACTTAGTCATAGTGGTTTTTCCCTTATCAGGGTTTCCATGTTAAAAATCCATGTGTTATGTGTTTATGTTTCATTACTTTATTATTTTGCATTTGACATACATCATTCTAGATTTATCGGTATACAATAGTTATTTACTATGTTTCAGTAAATAGAAAGACTACTTATCGATAAACATACACAAGAAGGTTTTACAAAGAATTCTGACAAGTAGAAATATTATATAGGTATTTCAAGGAATTCATCTTTAATGAATGAATATAACTAGAGGCTTATAAGTGTTAATAAGTTTTAAAGGGTTGATTTAAGGATTAATTTTTGAGACCACTGATTCACCCCCCCCCCCCACTCAGTTATTACTAACAATTGGTATCAGAGCTTGTGTGATTAAAAGGGAGGTTTCAAGNTTTTGAGACCACTGATTCCCCCCCCCCCCCCACTCAGTTATTACTAACAATTGGTATCAGAGCTTGTGTGATTAAAAGGGAGGTTTCAAGACCTAAGCTAAAGATCACAAGATGAACACACAAGATGTGCCCAAGTTGAACAAAGACAACTTTTATTCATGGAAAAGAAGAATAAGAATCCACTTATCAGTTATTGGAAATGATGTTACTCAATACTTAGATATTGAATATGTGTTTCTCACAGGAGCACCCATAGTTGAAAAAATGAGATAGAAGCATGAGCACAACTGTATGATGATAGAGCTTTCTTTCTCACTCTCCGATGCTTAATTTGAAGATGTCAAAGCATGCACAACTACAAATAAGATGTGGGACAAATTGAAGCTTTTAAATGGTGGTGATATAAATGTTTTGAGAGCCAAGGCAGAAAGCCTTAGAAGAAAGTTTGATGATCTCAGAATGAAAGAAGGTGAAAACATCACACAGTACAACACAAGAATCAAAGAGGTAGTAAATTCTATCTGAGGAGTTGGAGGTGTACTAGATAAAGATACAGTGGTTTATAGTCAAAAAATGGAAGCACTTCCATTGTATACATGTTTATCCTTCTGAGTAAGTGGTTTGGGGTCATGGCAAGTGCCTTGAATGAGTTCCTGATCTTGACATGGCTTCCCCCCTATTTTGTCCCTCTTTCCACTCCTGTTTAGCCTGATTTCTACTTTCTGGACTGTAGATTGGTGATTCTGGGCTTCAGGGTCAGGGTTAACCTTTTAGGTCTATGTCGACCTTGACCCTGACCTAGGTCAGGGTCGACCTCAACCTTGACCCAGGGATCAGATCCTGGGGTCTCATAGTTTTTGGAGGTCCACCTTTGTAAAAGTTTTTTCCCACTTCCGGGTTAGCTGTTTCAGGTTTCGAAGCATTGAATCCTAAATTATATTTAATATAGGTCCTCTCCTAGGGGTAAAGGCTTTAATGGGAATTTAATCCTCCTATGTAGGCCTCCTTAGAAGATTGTTCCCTAATTTCATATAAAATGGAATCTTTCTCTCTCATTTTCTCTAAGTCTAACTATCATCAAGCAAAGGAAGTCTTCTAAGGGTGATCAAGCATTCTCAAAACTCTCTTCAAGTGTGATTCAAACAAGAAATCAAGTAAGATTTCAAGCAAGCATTCATCCATTCAAGTATCCATTTTCATGAAGGAGATCCATTGGAGGCCATTGAAGGATTGAAGCTACATGGTGCCCTTTTGGTGACCTCTCCATCCATCTTCTTCCAAGCCTCTTCTAAATTCAAAGAACCCATTCAAGACTTGGTGTTGGAGATCTACAAGCAAGGGATTGAAGACATCCTACCTTTCTACATTCCACATTTTGAAGCATACTTGTGGATTCAAGGATTTGAATCCTCCACAAGGAATTTTATAAGCAAGGTGAATTTATTCATTTACTCTATCCATTTCTACAATTTAAATTATATATATTTAAGGTTAATTCCAAAACTGGGGTTTGACCAAGACAAACCCCTCCCCCATAATAAACAAACCTCTTTTTCTTGTAGGTACAGGTTTAGGATTGTGGTTTTGAGACCAGATTTGGATTCCCTTTTTGACTTTCTTGCGGATGGTGCAAATAGATTTTTTGTCGAACCTGTGCAAGTCAGGGTCAACATTATTGGGTCAGGGTTGACATTTATGGGTCAATGTCGACCTTTTTCATAAGGCGACATCAGAAAGGAAAAATATTTCTGGGTTTTGTTCGTCTCTGCATTTTGATTTGGGATCAACTATCATTTTTTCTAGAAACAGTCTACAGACCTCAGAAAACAACATTATTTGATCTACAATATCTCAAGGTTAGTGCATTTCTTCTATTTCTTCAATTACTGTCATATATCATTTCCATACTTATAATTAACAAAATTTAAGGTATCCCCTTTGTTATTCTTCTTTCAAAATAATTGATTCATTTGTGCATTAGCCCTTCCCTGGGGTTGATCAACTTGGATCTCCCATTGGTGCATTTGAGGATAAAAGGAACATCTTATATTCTCCTTAATCACAATTGCAATACTTAATCAATACAATTAAATTAGGGTTAAGGAATTTAATACATTCTAGGCAACTTAAAGGACAATTTACATATCAAATCACATCCCAATCAATAATCAATTCAAAATAAATCAACCATCATCATTTTTATATATTACATCTTGGTGAACCCGCGATAAACAACTCTTTCTTTTTGGTGTTAGATTTACATTGTTTATGCTAGATCTTGCATTTTCTTTCAAATTACATTTAAATTCCATTGATCAAAATTGTATGTTAGTTCATTTGTATTATATTTCTATATGAGCTTTACCACATCGAGTCCTACTTATAGTATCCCGGTCAGAAGAAGTCATAGACTTATGGGTTCCTTTGATCCCAAGTCTTCCTCTCCTTTCCTTAGGATCCCAGATGATAATTTGATAACTCATGATTCCAATCCTTCTATGGAGCATAAATCTTCTCACTCATCTCATGATGAAGATGACGCTTTAAGAGTTCCTCTTGAACAAGTGCAAAACCTTTCAACTGAACTTGATAAAATGGGAAATTGGCTTATCCAAGAAAACCATAATCAAGATTCTATCCAAGCTAYAGAGGCTCTTAAGAAAGTYSTCCGTGATAATGATCAAGGTRTTAATTTCTTGYGTAGTATTACTCATCTTGTGAATTTGAATGTTAAACCTTTAGCTCAAGAGGCTCAAGAGTTAGGATTCACACCTATTGTCRCTAGTGTAGGACCTTCTTCTAYTCCTMTACCTAGTATTYCTACTTACRCTCCTCCTTTGATAAMAAMTTCTCTCCCAAGYGCACCTATYCCTRTGAGTGYTCCACYGGTATCTTTACCTACCTCACAACCTWCATATCATAGTGTGCCTTTTACTTATACTAATCCTCTTCCAACTATGGTTCCTAATGTTCCACCAGTTGTGTCTTCTATTCTTGCTACTTCTTACACTTTTCCTAGTGTTCCTAATATTGCTATGCCACCTGTTTCCTCTAATGATTCTACAATTATTAGTTTGTCTCAAACTGTGTCATCTTTACAACAACAACTTACATGTTTAACTCAATCTAAATTTAGCATTCCTATATGTGATATGGGTAGTCCTTTATCTCTAGACATCATTCGTGCTACTGTCCCTCAACAAGCCGATATGCCTTGTGTTGAGAATTACAATGGTAAAGGTGATCCTGTTACTCATGTTAAAACATTTCAAATCCTTTGTAGTGATTATGCTCATGACCATAGGATTTTAGCCAAATTGTTTTCTAGAACCTTTCAAGATAAGGCTTTACAATGGTATTGTTCCTTACCTCCCTATTCCATTGTTTCTTTTCCTAAACTTGCTAATTCCTTCATTCAACAATTTCAAAATAATATTGGACCGCAAGTGTCCTTATCTGATTTAATGCATTGTAAACAAAACACTAAGGAAAAATTGACTGATTTTATTGGTAGATTTAAGCATTTGCATGCTCATATTTCTTATCATATTCCTGATATTGATATTCAACATATGTTTATTTCAAATTTATAAAAAGATATTAGGGATAAGATTCTGCTTATTGAATTTAATTCCTTTCAACAATTGTGTGCAGCACTTCATCATTATGAATTACAAGTGAGTTAGTTTGAGAGAAACACTCCAATGGCTCCTGTTCCAATTGATAAGGGTGACAATGCTCCTAATCCTAATAAGTTTCAGAAACCTAACATCTATGTCAAGATTAATAAACAAACGAATGCGGTTGCTGATCTAGTTGCGGCTACATCTAATAGTGCTCCTACATCCACTGCTTTCTGGATGAATCGTACGTTTACTCCTCTCTTTGAAACTTTGTATTCTATAATGAGTAGGTTGTTAAGTTCTAGTATGATTACTTTGCCTCCTATTCGACCTCTTCTTCCCACCATGATAGCTTCAAAATCCTTTGATTCTAAAGCTTTCTGCCAATACCATCGCCAGAATGGCCATGAAACTGAAAAATGTCACTCTCTAAAGCATAAAATTCAAGACTTAATTGATTCTAAAGCTTTGTCTATTGATAATTTTGATGGTAATGGGAATAAATATATTTCTCCTCCTAATCAAAACCTCCAAATCTATACCAATCCTTTACCTACACATGATACTAATACTATAGCTCAACCATCTTCTATGTACAATGTTTTTTATTCAAAGATGGATGATCTTAATAACATTGTTAATCATGTGGAGAGTGTTGCGCCATCTCAAGTTATTGTTCAAGATCCTTCACCTCCACTTCAATTTCCAATTCTACCTAAAACTCAAAAACAAACTAAGGATAAGTGACCTAGGGAACTTTTAATTACCTTTGATGATTGTGAAACAATTAAAGCTCCCGATGGTCCCCTTTATATCTATGCTAGGATCGCTAAGATACCTACTCATGGTTGTCTATTTGATCCCACATCTTTAGTAAATGTCATTACTGAGGAAAATATTTTTATGAAAGACTTACAACATGATTTTTATGATTCATCTGATGCATGGATCCAAACTTGTAATGGCTTTCTGTATCCTGCACTTGGTTCTATTAACTTACCTGTTGAACTTTTTGGTAAAGTTATAGATACTACCTTCATTATTATTCCTACTTCTGATCAATTTTAAATCAAATTTGGTTTACCTTAGATAACTGCTATGCATGCTATTGCTTCTCCCATTCATAAATGTCTTAAGTTCATTCATAATGGAGAAGTCAAAACAATTAATCATAGTTTGTTTCAACCTTCTAGGCTTAGAGATTGTGCTACTCTTGATTTTCTTTAGCCTTCATTACCTAATTCATGTCATTCTCACCCTGATCATCTCTTTCACTCCTATCAAGCTTACAAACATCATAAAATTGCTGAGTTAAGTATGCCTTGGATTTATTACAACCGTGGTCTTTTGCCTACTCCTGCAATACCTCATTTATCCATTGCTACTAATAAAATTGATCAAACTTCTACTCTTCCATTACAACCTATTGAGAAATCTCCTATAGAACCTAGGAAGGAACCTATTTTTATTCCTCCTAGTTCTCAACATTTACCAAATAAAGTTAAACATAACAAATCTGCTAATGAACGTCATAAGAAGCGTAGAGCTAATGCTAGAGCCCATGCTTCTATGATTTGAAACTCATTACCTAC